>JANHMN010000015.1:3863486-3905419 GCA_030674055.1 Rhabdomys pumilio | reverse complement strand
AGACTAGAGGACTTCAATGAAATCAGGACAGTGAATTCATCATGTGTTTATTTTCAAGACAGGGGGTAATAGCTATGTTTATATATTTTATAATTTTGTGGGATATAACACAAATATATATATATATGTATATATATATGTATATGTGTATATATATATATATATATATCATAAAGTTTAGTTGATTCAGAAGTGTCCTCTTGTGTCACTATTTATTGTGGTTTGGTATGTCTTGAAAGAAAATCCTGGAAAGTCTAGAAAATTCAGACAGACTCTTACCAATCTCTTTCTGGCCTTTCCTAGCCACTACTGATCATTCAAGGTCATAATTCATAATATACACACTTTCACATGTGTATAATTCTTACCAACTATTAAGTTTATGATCTTCATAATTTAAAAAGTGCCCACACATTGAGTAACAAACACATACATTACAATAATGGCAGATAATGTGACTTGTCTCTTTGATTTTCATGTTGTACTAAGGTCACCCATATATAACCAAGATATCTTATCCAGCTGTGTAAGAGACAGCTTGTGTGCTCTGTAAGCACTGAGAGTTTCATGATATGTTCTTTTGCCATGGTAATATGGGACAAAACGTGAAAGCAGACCATTCATGCAGTCAGATAATCTAAGTGATACATTTCTATAAATAGTGCTTAATTTTATGTAGTGTTTGGATGAGAATTTTATTCCATCTTGTTTATCACTTAGTGTAACTCCGAAGCATGTAAAGAAATAAAAGTGCCAAATTTATTAATAAACATAGCTTTTGGTAGGTCACATTAACTGAATTGAAACAAACAAATGTTATTTAATGTTTTATGTGAAGATAAATTTATAAATTGAAGAGACAGATCTGATGCTACGGGTTTAAAATTAGTTAAGTAGACACTAATGTTGGGATCCTGAGAGAATTAATCTAAGTTCCAGAAGTTAATGATCTGTCCATCGACAAATGGTCCCAGAAGTGCTGTGGAGAACTCAGATATTTTAGATGTATTTTCATGCTTCAACACCTAGTTAAAATGGAGGAGGGTGAAATAATAAGTTCTTATGACTACCAGGCTAGGCCTTGATATTGACATTCTCAAGTGGAACTAAGAGATACTTTCTCTATTTATTCAAGTAACTGACATATGGAGGTGAACCATCTGCTGAAGCTAGGTTAAGTCAGCTTAACCGCTCTCCCCTTTCTGCCATTTTCTCTGGTGTCCCCCTCATATATGTTAGCTCCATTAAGTAGCTTCTGATCTTCAGATCCTATACACCATGATACCTGGGAGGAAGTAGAGGGAAGCCTCTGTTTCAGGACCACTAACAATTCTCTGTTTCAGAATGAGGATTGCTTGGTAAGAGCATTCGGGTCTTATAACTACTCATGAATTTGGGTATAGAGGCATCAGCTCCCAAAGTGCTCAGGAAGTACTTTGAAAATGACAGAAGTGTTGATATGATGGAAGGGACCGAATAACAAGTAACTAACAACCTGAGCTATTGGGGTTCCCATGGATCCCTATCATAGCAGGATTCAAGGAAAACAGATTTCAGAATGTAGAAGAACAAACAGGAGTCCAAACTGGAGGGGATTTCCCATATAATCCTTTCTATTCAGCTCTTATAAACTTTGTCTGTCTTCTGATACCACTGAGTGATTCATAAAGAACAAGTCAATTGTGTTCCTATGAAGTACATGCAGTTTCAAATAAGCACTAAGGTAAAGCTCACTTTTGTCTTCATAGAATTTGTGACTGGGACAGTGTCATTGTTTAGAACATATTATCTTATATGCTATCTACATTCCAAATATCTTGAAGGCAGGGGGTGTTGATAGGCTCCTAGATACCTTTGTGGTTTAGCATTACTTTTTTGCTACCCAAAGCCCTGTGTGCCTAGTTTTAACAGTCAACGGATTGCACTCGAATCCTCCACGGAGTCCCAGTGAGAGACTGCCTGAATCAGATGGCTGATTTGTGGGAATGCCTGTGGGCAATTATTTTGATAATATTGAAGTTGGAAGACCTGCCCACTATGGGCAGCACAATTCCCTAGGATTTGGATCCTGAAGTAGACAAAACAGAGAAATCTAGTTGCACCCTATACATGAATGTATTCATTTCTCTCTGCTTCTGAGTGAGGATGTGATATAACCAAATGTTTTAAGTTCCTTGACACCTCTCTTTTGATGGACTGTAACCTGTAATTGTGAGCTCTAATAATCCTTCTCTGACTTGAGTTGCTTTTCATGGGATATTTTATCATAACAATAAAAAGGAAACTAGTACAGATATAAGAAGAAATTAATCAGTTATCAAGTTGAGAACACTCTATGAATTATATATCTTGTCTACCTTAAAAATACATAAGCCATCAGCAATAGGAAATTCCACAACTAATTTCTACCTCTGTTGGTATTTATAATGTCTACCCTTGGTGGTATTTACTGTGTGTCATCTTGTCAGTCTTTAGTCTGTATCTCATGGTTTTCTCATTATCTTCTTGTGGTTACTCACGTCTTTGCAAGTGTTGAGAAAGGAGCACCATTCCCTCCTTCACTTCATTCATCAGAGCATACACACTGGTCTTAGCCCTTTTGAACACAATGACAGGTGCAAGACAGGTAGGTGACATGCAAGATACCTGTCATTTGGTGAAAAAAAATGCGGATATGATAATGTTTCCAATTTTACTGATCCATAGAAGCCAGTGGTTCCAAATCAGAACTAAAAGCAGTGCAGTGGTATGTTAGATTCTTTAGTGACAGAACGATGGCTTCCAGACTCGAAGATGAGGAGGAGGCAGTTACAAAACACACACACACACACACACACACACACACACACACACACACAGTTCCTTGATAAGATGCAGCACACAGAGCACAGGAGGAGAGCAAAGCATTAGCATCTGTAAGTTCTCCAGCATGTGGAGACAGTAACACACCTAGGTAGCAAGGGCACAGACTGTGGTGCACACTTTTCTTTGATGAGGTTGATCCTTCAGGGTAGCCATAGCTCAAAGGGAACAATTATTTTTGCATACAATGCTATCTGTTTATAAGGAAATGTCTAACTTAAAATGCAGCAATAATGAATTATTCCTATGGAGTCTGGCATCCAGCAGTCATCTGTAAACAGAGGGCAGGTGGGGAGGTATAACCAGCTTTTAAATAAGATCCATTGCTCTGTACAATAGGCCAGGAACAAGGTCTTGTTGTTTTCTCTCTTGCTCTCTTTTTAAATGATGTGTGCATGTGTATTTATGCCAAGTATGCACTTGTAAGTGCAGTGCCTGTGGAGGCCAGAGGAGGGCATCACTTCCCACTGAGCTGGAGTTACAGGCAGTTGTAAGCCACACAAAGTAGGTGCTGGAAACCAAACCCGGGGCATTTGCAGCAGTATGAGCTCTTAACCACTGGCCATCTCTTCTGCCCTTGATACTCTCATTAATCCCATGTTGTTTCTCCTTATGTCATTACACTCAATGTTGGTTTTGGGTACCTGACTATGCCTTCTTCATCATGGCCTTGTCTTTCTCTCTCCACCTTGAGCTCTCCAACTCCTCTGCATGTTTTTCAAATGACCTTCACTGGCTTTTAAGTACCAAGCTTACAGTGACACGACTCAAAACACCCCTCTCTCACGGGGGTCACTTCTGAGTCTGGACATTTGGGTAGAGTTTGTATCGTGGCAGACCTGATGTGTGAAAAGAACCACAACTTTCTGGTTCAGCTCTCAAGTCTCTGAGTCCTTCATGAAACGATGGTCTGGCTTCTGTGTAAATTCCTTTACAAATGTTGAACTTAAAGGGCAGAAGCCACACCTGCTTCTGAGAACCTGCCCAAATCCATTCACCTTTCATTTTCCAGCAACAAGTGAACTCTAGGACAGTCACAGTTTTTGTCATGAGAAGCAACATGTCCAATTGTTCTATGCCATCATGACCATCTTCCAGGCATTGGCAGGTGGCTTAGAGTTGTCTCTTTGTGTTACTAGATTTTAATTCTTCCTTCAGTTTTGTTCCCTCACAGACTGCCTATCTATGTGCCCCTCTTGCTCTGGGGAGCTTCCTCATCGTTATTGTAGTGCAGTGCTCCTATATGTGATGTCTTTCATGAAGAAGAAATGTGGACCCCTCCTTGTTCACTATGGAAATGCCTCTATCTCTAAGAGGCTAAGATCATGAAAGCGTGTCCACTCCCACGTCAGCCTGAGAGAGCTCACCACAGGCTTACCATTAGCTGTGATAAAGAGCAGCTTACTTACAGAGATTGGCCTGCAGCTTTGCGTCTGTGCTAATTAAGTTTCAGCCCTGTAGAATGCTAACCAGTTGTGACCTTCAGACCTGCAGGCTCTCTCCTAGCTCCATCTCTAGACAAACAGGGAACAGATCAGCTAAGGCAATATAAAATGTTTTGTTTCATGTTAGCTTCCAATGTGTACAGGCAAAAAAAAAAAAGCCTTGCATTGTAAAAACACAACCAACCTTTGCTTTGCTTTAGGTAGGAATTTAAAGCACCTAATTAAAAATTATTTTTATGCTGTAGAGGGAGGAGCAGCAGTTCAGACATTAGACCACCTGGGACAGCACATAGCCAGAGTAGGTCCCTGACCTCTCATGCATGAGAGAGCACCCTGCTGCAGTTTCTCAGAATCAAAGAGAAATTCATCTCAGTGATTCTCTGATGTCCTGTATAACTACCTCAGTGCTTTCTATGAGAGTTCATCTCAGATTAAACTCAAAGAAGAAAAAAGAAATGCAGAAGCAGTTGCTGAAACCATCCTCGTGACTCTCGAGGGCTGCTGCTGCAGATGCTACCACTCTATCTATCCTCAGGCACATTCTAGATGGATGAGTGTTTTAGGTTCCCATTGCTGTTGAAGACCACATGCTCTGTGAAAGGAGACCATGTCAACTGTGTCGGGTTTGGTCATAACAACTGCTGTGGATTACTGGGAAAAGATGAATAGGGGACTTACAAGGAAGATCTGGCCATGTATGTTCAAATGCATTTATATGTATGTCACTAATTTAAAAATTGTTGCTTTGGGTTACAAAGGGCTTTGCCCCAAGAGTTGTTTAATAACTATAATTTGTTGAAGTAAACATACTGTTAAATGCTATTAGTTTATGTGGCCTATATGGGTATAAGATTTCTCCAGTTCTTCATATGTTTGGAGGCATTGCTCAGTAGAAAAGATTCCATGTCTTTATTTGAAGATAAAGCAGAGAAAAGTGACTAAAGAGATTCTTAAGTGAAGACAAAATCAAAAGATCTTGCCTCTGTCATTTATTGGGTGTGTTGAAACCAGGCTGTGCTGTGTCTCAGTTAATGTCTTATTGCTGCGAGAGACACCATGACCACAGAAACCCTTATAAGGAAAACATTTAATTGGGTCTGGCTTCTAGTTCAGAAGTCAATGCATTATTGTCATGGCAGAAAGCATGGCAGCGTGCAGGTAGACATAGTGTTGGAGGAGCTGAGTTTTACACTTTGATCTGCAAGTAGGAAAAGGAGACTGTGTACCACACTAGACGTAGCTTGAGCAATTGAGACCTCAAAGCCCGCCCCCACAGTGACACACTTCCTTCAGCAAGACCACACCTCCTAGTAGTACCACTCCCTATTGGCCAAGCATTCAAACACATTAGTCTTTGGGGTTCATTCTTATGCGAATCACCACATGCTCTAAATAGCTTCAAATTATAAACTATGAAAGCATCCAATTATGCTGTAAACATTAACTGGGGTGCTGTGTGTGAGGTTTGTGGCTAGCACAGCTGAGAAATTGATAAATGTTAAAATTTGTAAATTTTTGATGAATCTTCATGTGTTCATAGATCAATTGAATCTTCCTGTCTATGAACTAGGGAGAACTGAAGTTACATGTCAGCTTGGCTCCTTCTGTTTGCTCACCACCACTCTGCATGAAAATCAGAAGTCTTCAAGACATCTGCCATTTTTACTCTGTTTTAAAATAAGAATTTCAGGTCTATGAGCAAAATGGTCATATTCTTCTAATGAAATTTACCTGTAATTTCTTCCCATGAGCCAGGGAGTAGAAAAAATTCTATGAAATATCTGTGATTAAGAAAATTGTGTTACACTGATTACATCCTGAGTTCAATCTTACAGTGTTTAATTAAAATAACTTTGAAAGTAAATAATGTCATAAGTGTGACTTTTCATATGTCAGATAATATTTATCGCCCACTACGGTGAGTCACGACAATAAGACTGAGTATTCTTGTGTTATAAGCCAATAGGCTAACAATGCTTATAATTATAGTATTATCTTGGTTTACAATGTTTCTCTCAATTCTAGGTTTGCTGGCAAGGATAAAATCAGGAATAAAAGAAGTGCGGGGAGAGTGGTAACCAGAATCAGTCTGGATAGTCCTCTTAAGTAGGGTGTGCTATCTGACATTGTTGTCCCTGTGTTAGCTCAGGCTACCACACAGGAAGCCCTCTCTGTGTAAGCAATAGTGACCTATGCAATTGTATGAGTAACCACTGAAGTGACTATTCCCAAGACTAATACATTTTATGCTATGATGCTAGATATTTTCATTGTACCATTTAAATACTTTTCTGTTCCATGCCCACCCTAGTTTCTATTTTGTAACGTGGAAAGTCTCCATGGCCTTGTGTTTTGTCTCCTCTCTCTTCACATAACCTGCAGAGCCTACTTAGGAGTCTTAGGACAAACCAGATGCTTTCTGATTACACTATAGCACTGGATCATGTGAATCCAGATGTTGACTCCACTCCATTCTTCTGTGGACCCTGTGCTTCTGGCTTTCTATCTCTGATTCACAAGATAAGGACAGCTCCTGCTGTCTTGTATGAAGTGGGAATGTCAGGGTTAGAGTTAGCTCATGTTTGTAGAGTCGACCCTTGATGGTTGTTAAGGTGATGGATCATCACTACCCTGAAGTTTGTTACTTAGTTGCTTGAACATTTGTTACATTGTTGCAGGTGGATTCCACCAGTCTTTCTTACCTGTTATTCACGTCTACAGCAGGAAACACACACTGTAGGAGTAAAAGTGTGGGTAGAGAATGTGATGTGGTTCTTTTGTCTGTCTGAGAGAGATCCAGTTTGACACAGAGAGGGATTCTCTGAATGATGTTCCTCAGCCAAATTCAATGACGTCAGAAGCACTCAGAAACGAGAGGTCTATGCAGAAGCTGCATACAGGGAAGGAACTCATCAAAGTCATGCCTGGAGTGGAAATTTCCGTAAAGAAATCATTAGGGGACTGAGGCAGGACAGGGGCAGGAAAGATGTTGCGGTGCCTGTGTTTGAGCATGCAGGCTCACTGGAGAGAGGTGTTGTTTTAGAATGAAATAACCTACATTGTAGCAGATGTGACCAACTCTCAGAAATGCTGAACAACTGGGAAGAAAGGGCTGGGAGGTTTCACTGGTCCTGTAGGCTCTTCAGCACCTTTCTAGAGGGAGGAAGGTAAGAAGCTGGGAGGGACAGCCCCAGGACACAAAGGAATCTAAAAAAACACTCTGATGTTGCCTGCAAGCAAGCACTAACGTCTGTCATACACTGTCACTTTTGATTTATGGGCAGATCGATTTGGAAAGAGCCTGCTGGGTGTCTTACTAAGTGGTTGTGCTTCAGTGCCCCAAAACTGAAGCTGCCCCTGGGTAAATGAAAGTCATAAAACTTCTCAAGTACAGAGGAAAAATTGAATAAGGAAAGAAGAAACTGGAAGGGGAAAACAAGAGGCTCATCTCAAAGAATTTTGTGGGTATAAACCAACTCCAATGTTTTTAAAACTTAAATAAGATTTTATGTTTTCAGTTCATGAATTCTAGTTTACAGAACATTTATGTTCATAAATATGAGAGTAAAGAGAAATTTAAAGTAAAAATAATTCAGAGTAGTTTATTGAGGTCAACAGAGATACTGAATGATGTGTGAAATGGCCTGTGAGTAGCTTCATTGAAGGTAGGATCTAAGGATGTCATTCTTTCTTGCATGCCATCTGGTTAATGTGCTTGTTGTTGCAAACTCCTGCATAGGCTTGAGGATGGAACCTAGGATGCACTGATGTGGTATCTTTAACGAGCACATGTCTGTGCTCTTGCCGATGGTCACACTATTACAGCAGCAGTTCCAGAGGTGCCGTCCTGGCATTCGTGGCCCTGTCTAATCTCATCCCCTGATGCCCTGGAGTATGAGCTCCTCCTTTAAGAGAATAGAGAAGAAGACACTACTGTGGAGATTGGTTAAGAAGCCACTGGGATTCTACCTTCCTTCTCTCCGTTTTCTCCTTTCTTTTTCTCTTCTCATACTTCTATCTTGTTTCCATCCTACCATCTCCCTACTATCCCTCTTTCTCGACCTCTTTCACCAGAAGTGAGCTGGCAGGCTGTGGGCATCTGTGTGAAGAGATCAAATGACATGGTCAATAGCTCATGAAAATTGAAGCTCTCCCTCTACCCAGCTCCTGTGACAAACTGACTCCTGTCACAACCACATTATGTGACTAAGTGTGGGAAGATCTTTTTCCTAAGAGAAGACAACAGCTCTGTGTCCTATTTCCTCATTCAATTCTGATATACAACGGTGCAGATGGTGATCCACTCCTCACTGAGGCTCTTCCCAGAGAAACATACCTTCTCATCCAGCCAAGTTCTTCTTTCTTATCACAATAAAGAGGAGATCAGGCACCAGATACTCTCCTATAGACAACCCCAAATGTCTTCCTTTGCCTTCATTTACATGATCTGCTTATAGTTCTTTGATGCTGGATTTGGAAAACATATAATTAAAAAAAAAATAGGCAATTCAAGGAGATCACAATGTAACATTCCAAGCACCACTCTTTAAGAAGTATATGATATCTCTTTTCTCTCAAAATCTATATGTGAAATTCCTAATCAAACATGGATGAAAATGTCCCTACTGTGTTACCATCCAAGTGACTCCATCTGGACCCTCGGTCCATGTGCCTCTTACACCTCTGTGACCCTGCAGGATACATTTGTGTGTTACAGTTCCTGCAGGCCAAGTATCTTCTACAGCTGCATTTAGGTCTCCCCCTTTTTCTTCCAGGTCAGGTCCCCTGATTTCTATCTGCTGGCAGCAGTTTTGGATAGGAAGTGATATCATTATTCATCTTTGGTGAAGGCTGTGAGTCCGTTCCCTCCCGCAGTTCACAGAAGTAAAACCTTCTGTTAACTTTGTAAGTCTGTTACCCCAGTGGCAGAGAAGAATGGTTCTGATCCACACAACTAAACTTTCATGGCATATCCAACTCACTAACACACCTGGAGAAAAGGCCAATGTCCAGTGCAATCAGTGAGCCTGCCCTGTTGTACTCACTGGGAGACATTACATCATCACAAGCATCAAGAAATTCTAACAAGCATGTGGGGTTAAGAGACGGTGATTAACATCAACCGAGTGTCTCTGAAGATCATGCTTACAGCATGATTGATTGTCTGTCCACATGAACAGAAATTGAAAGGTGCCATGAGTAATTAGCAAATGTAATTTAGACTCAGAACGTCTCTGACTCGGTACAGCTGTTCTGCTCACTGGCATCAAACTCTCAACGTTTTAGTATACACTACTGCTGGCCAGAGTTTACAGGTCGTTTTAGAGTACACTTTTCAGATGATTTTTCTAGATTGGTTTTTTCATGAAAGATTGATAAACCCCATCTAATATACATTTTTTTTGGCATGGATCCTCACGGCCACCTGCTATAAACCTGTAGCAAAGTAAAATGACCTCTCTGCCATAGCTTTGCTCTTAAGTAAAAACAGAAGAAGCCATGAATTTGAGAGGGAGAGAAGAACATAAGAGGAATTTTATGGAAGGGGGATGGGTAGAAATGATGTACATATGTGATTCACATATGAAATTCTCAAAACAATGAAATATTTAAATTAAAAAATGTCAAAATTAGCCAGGCGGTGGTGGTACACGCCTTTAATCCCAGCACTTGGGAGGCAGAGGCAGGTGGATTTCTGAGTTTGAGGCCAGCCTGGTCTACAGAGTGAGTTCCAGGACAGCCAGGGCTATACAGAGAAACCCTGTCTCAAAAAAGAAAAAAAAAAAAAGTCAAAATTGCTTTGATAACCACTTGAAAAAAAAAGTGGTTTTTTGCCATCTTAGGTGACACTTTTAAATTGCACAGAAATAGTACTCTCTCTGTATAGGAATTAAATAAAAATTCTTGGATAGCCAGGTGGTGGTAGCATGCAACTTTAGTCTCAGCACTTGTGAGGCAGAGGCAAGCAGATCTCTGTGAGTTCAAGGGCAGACTGGTCTACAGAGTGCGTGCCAGGACACCCGGGGCTACATGAGAAACCCTGTCTCAAAAACAACAAAAAATTCTTAAACCAGGAAGTGTCCTGCAGTTTCCATTTGCAACCTGTACTGTTTAAAATAAATATGCATTAATGAGAAACAAAATATGTATGATTACTATCCCCCTGCTAGCCTTTCCTAAAGCAAACCCTATGTTTAATGTCTGTATTCATATTAGTTAATATAATCTTAATTTGTTTAAAAACTGTCTGGTTGAGTGTTTTATATTGTGATGATAGAAAGTTGTACTTTAAGTTGTGTGTGCAGAGTCCCCTATATTACCAGGCTCTTTCACTAAACTGAAACAGCAATGTCCATTAGAATGCCCTATGGGGTGGTAAAGTTATGTATCTGTGTTGGTCAATGGGCTATAGAGAACTTGCCATACGTCTGGTGTAACCGAGGAGCTAGATTCTGACTCTAAATTAGTCTTTGATTAAATATGGGGGTTGGGGGTAGCTCCTGGAAGAAAGGAAGAAAGAAAGGAAGGAAAGAAAGAAAGAACAAAAGAAAGAACAAAAGAAGAGAGAGAGAGAGAGAGAGAGAGAGAGAGAGAGAGAGAGAGAGAGAGCTAACTAAAAACGATAGAAATTTTATTAATTAAAAGTTCTCTGGTTAACTCGTCTTTAGGCTGCAGAGGATCTTGAATCTTGACTTGCTTGTGAATACATTACTTTCAAGAGCTGTCTGCAATTCCTGAGTAAGCCCTAATCATTTGGGTAACTAAGCCAGCAAGTGCTCCTTGGAAATGATAGCTTGTGGCCTGAATTCTGAGCCTGCTATTCTTGCCTCAGACAGCACCTGGGTATTATACAGTAAAAGCCCTAAAAAACATCTTCTTCCCATTTTCCCTGAACACCTGTGTCATTTCCGCTCTTATTGTTCTGACAGTCACCCCAACCCGTTGGGGAACCAGGCTTAACTTTTCCTGCCTCTTTTCACTTTACCATTGAGAGGCGCTGCTCGGTCCCATCCATGGCAGCCACTGAGGGTCAGCATGTGCAGTCACAGTCTTTTATTATGCACTCAGAAAGTGCATGTTTCCAGGAGTATGCCCAGCTTTTCTGTCAATGGCCTCTCACGATGCCTGATAATAGTGGCATATGATAATGGCGTTATTCTTTTTGTCTCTGAGCCTGTCTTATGAGCAGATGAGACCCAGCAGGCCCTGCAAGGTGCATCTCACATTTCATGAAATGCAGCTAGCCTTTGCCCAGGCCACAGAGAGACAATGGCTAGGGTGGGGGTTGGGGTGGGGAAGTGGCTCTTTTGTTTGTTTCTTGTTTCCACCTCTGTGCATTCAAAGCCCCAGAGTCATTTCTTAATATCTGTGGCTCACTTGCTCTGTTCTAATCTCATTCCACAATCATTGCCTTTTCTTTCCTACATTGAATTAATTAAATTCCCTTTCAGTCCAAATAACATATCAGATATCTCCCAAGTACTGCCTGAGACAGAAGGCCTCCCTTCAGATGCTATGAGCCCAGTTTACATTTAACACATACATAATATTCTTTTTGCCTAGTATTTGAAACATCGTTTCCATGTTTTCTTATGTTAAACATCATTTTACTAAGGATTTTTCAAAGGTGCTTTCTGTATGTGTAAGAACTGAAGTTCCTTGGGATGAACCAGGGGCTTCACACATAAGATCTCCACCGTCTAGTCACACTGCTGTTAGGATTTATGTAACATTAAGATGCTATTGGGTTCCATATAGACTAAATTAACATCGGCGTATTTCCATTACCCACATTGAACAAGATAATGCAGTAAACAAATTTTGGCTCATTGTATTCCAGTAATTTTATTTTAGTTCATGATGCTAGATACACTTTTAAGGTAAATAGGATTTTTCTTTTGACCTTAAAACTTGTCTCTGTTGATATCAGAGATGATAACCACGTTTCTAATGGCTTATATGCTACTTTACCATCACATATGTCAACCAATAGATGATGAATTAGTTAATTAACTGACTGATTGATTGTACCATCTTGAGAATTGAACCCAGGGCATCATGCATGCAAGGCAAGTGCTCTACCCATGAACTGTGTCCTGAGTCACAAACAGATTATTTTGCTGTAGCAATTCCAATTATTTCCTTTTTTCTCTCTTATGTTAATCCAAGCAGATTAAAAAGGCCAAACTAATTAAAAATTAAATTAAGTAAGGAGACCTCATTCCCCTGGCTAGAAAACGTTCAGTAGTAACTTTGAGTAAATTACTACAAATGAGAAATAAACCCTTTGCCCATGGCTGTGGAACACTGGAGTTTCTGGAGTAAAAGTTATCATCTGGAGACGCCTCAGTGTGTGAAGGAATGTGTTTCTAGGGCTGTATGGTACCATTTAATTAGTGACTCGTTACACCGTAAACAAAGGTCATTGGAAGGTGAAATGACCTTTCTTTTCAGTCTGCATCCAAACATGGCATTAGGTCATTTATCATCGAGAATAGTGTTCAGACTAGCAAATTTATTTATAAGCAGACTAAAATATATGTATTTTTATTTGAATACTCTTACACCATTCTGTGTTAGCATCAGCAGAGGATTCTGGGACAATCACTCTGAAAGGTGAAACTTAGACCAAGTCATCTTTAGCTGATCCCGGGAAGACTTGAACTTTGAGGACAAGGTTAGCTTGCCTCTGAAAGGCACAGTTTCATCTTGAGATGGTTCCATGTAACCTTACACCCTGATCTGAAGAGAGAGAGAGAGAGAGAGAGAGAGAGAGAGAGAGAGAGAGAGAGGGAGAGAGAGAGAGAGAAGAGGAAGAAAAAAAAAGAAAGGGAATTAAAATTTTTTGATCTTCAAATGGAAGAGTGACAGAGAGTAAGAATGTTCCACATTCCTCTGTCTGCCTTGGTCTCGTTTAATAATTAGAGAAACTTCCATTCCCTAGGACACAGTTTTATGGCACTGACACAGATAGGTAAAGCAGGGTATCCATCACATTGTAAGGAAGACTTGCAGGATGGTCATTTATATTGCTCACTATTCTTAGAGGATTTATATAAAAAGCTCCCAGTAAGCTCTGTGCTTCAGACACTGTACTGGCTGGATTTGTGTGTCAACTTGACACAAGTTAGAGTTATTGGAGAGGAAGAATCCTCAGGTGAGGAAATGTCTTCAGAAGATCCTTGTAAGGCATTTTCTCAATTAGTGATCAGTGGGGGAGGTCCAGCTTGCAATAGGTGGTCCCATCCCTGGGCTAGTGGTCCTGCATTCTACAGGAAAGCAGGATAAATAAACAAGCCATGGGAAGCAAGCCAGTAAACAGCACTCTTCCATGGTCTCTACATCACCTGCTGCCTCCAGGTTCCAGTGCTGCTTGAGTTCCTGCCCTGCTTTCCTCCAATGATAGATTGTGATCTGGAAGTATATGCCAAATAACCCTTTCCTCCTCAACTCCCTTTTTTAGCCATGGTGTTACATTGCAGCAATAGAAACCCTAAAACAGCCACACTTAGTACGGTCCACTGCACAGAAGATTGGAGCTTAGGTGCTTGCTGCAGTAGGGTGGCATATAACCAGGGCAAGATGGTTTGAGGAGGAGGTGCTGAACCTTGCTTTTGCTTTGTCGAGTTTAAGTATCAGTCCATGTTGCTCATGCAGGAAGCTCTGTATATCCAGGTGGGCAGGGAGAGCAGACCTCAAGAGACAGATGAAATCAAATGCAGATGTGGGAAGATAGGCATTTTCCACATAGAAGGGACATAACGCTGAGTGACACGGGAGGTTCCCTATGTGCTCTGTGTCAAAGAGATGAATCTCCTCTATGAAAATTTGTGAGATGAATTATTTTTGGAGAAGTTACTCTCTAAAAATCTTCCTGCCGGAGTGATTGGCAGACAGCACCACCACCACCACCACCACCGCTGCCTATCTGATACGATATTCAGATATTCAGTTTCAAACTAAAATACAAAGGGAAAAAACACCTTAAGCACAGAAACAAGGGCCATGTCAGCTTATAACAACAATATTCTTGACCGTTACTTTATGGAGAGAATATATTTTATACAAAACCATTAATAAAATGAAGCTCTCTGGAGATCACAGCTACTCATGGAATAAGCCATGCCTAAATGTAGACAGAAGAACAATGGATTCCTTTCCTTTCACAAGAACTTCCTTTGCGTTTATTTTGTACAGTGCAATGAAATGAGACTTTAATCTGTGTTCTTCACTCTCAACTAAAACCCCAGTGGAAAGGGATCTTCAACATCTCCACTTGAAAACCTTGCTTTTCTTCATATAAGCCACCCAGGTGAAAATATTGTCATTTTTCATTTAACAAAATGCTTTCTAAATGCATGCTTAATTTTAGACATATAGTCTTTAAGTGTCAAAATGATAGCAAGAAAAAAAATTATTACATGCTGATGTGTCTAATGCAGCTCTTTGATTTTTTGGTACCTCAAAATTAATTAGCCTAGCTCTATCTGTTACAGAACATGCTTCATAAATTAACAATAGTGCTAAATTGAAAAAATGCCAATGTTTTACATAAAATATTAACAGTTCTTTGTTACATAGGACATTCTATCTTAGTTAAATAAGGAATAGGAAAACCATACCTGTGCGTCTACCACCGCTGTTTGCCACTTATGCCAAACATAAACTCTTAGCACATATCAAAGCTAAACAAAATTGGCAAGATAACTTTGAAGATGGCTTTTTTTATTATTATTTATTAACCCAACCCAAGGAAAGCAGATAGAAATTATCTGTAATCAGATCCTTGGCTCTACTATGGGATTGAGATTGTCAGACTTAAAGGAGAATAGAAGAAAAACCATCAAGGATGGAGACCACATTGTCCAACTTCAAAAGCAGTTGCCGTGACTGCCACAGAATATCTTCACCAGAGAAGTAAAACACAGCAGTAGGCTGGATGGCAATGTCCCCCATAGGTGCTGGTATATGAGCATTTGCTCCCACTTGGTGGCGCTGTTTGAGGGAGTTTAACAGCTGCAGCCTACATAGAGGCTGCACCTCATACTTGTGGTAAAGAATGTGAATGAATGCTCAGCACCCTGTTTTTCAGCCACGCCTACTGCTTGCTGCCATGCCTTCCCACCACAATAACTCTTTTATTTGTCCAGAACAGTAAGGCCAAATAAACATTATCTTCCATTAGTTGTCTTGGTCACCGTGTTTTGTCATAGCAACAGGAAATTAACTAACATCTACTCATGTAGAAAACATTATCTTAAGACAAGAATTCATATTCATCCATTTCTGAATTTCAGACAGAAAAAAAGAGACTCTGTTATTATGACAAAGCCTGGGATACACTGGATTGAGAAATGAATAGATTCGACACCTTTGACAGTTCCAAAGTCCTACTGTGTCGAGTGTATGCATCTTCAAATGTAAGACAATCATAATTTGCAAAGGAAAGACTCCTTATTTAGCAAAGTGATTAGTAACGTCTTTTTATCTAAGTCTCTTAACTGTGTTTGTGCCCAGGGTTTTTTCAGGGTCACTGGACAGTCAGTATGAGCAGTGTAGCAATTGATTCTGAGTTTGAAAGCTTTTGCAATCGTAGGGAAATAACAAAGCTAATTTAGAAAAATAACGGAGCACAGATGGTTGTAAGGGCTTTGAAATGCCTTTTTGGTTGATAAGTTCAATACAAAAAGCAACGTTCATATGGTCCCTGTGACTAAGTCGATTTTTGTTACTTTGGAAGCTTGACATTTCCTCAGCCAAGGTTTTCCCTAAGGAATTATTGAAGGGAGGGAGACACAGGAGGAGCAGGACAAGGAGAATGCTCTCCAATCATAGAGCAACTCTAGCAAAACACGGAGATGGGGCTCAGAATACAAGGCACAAGATCCAGAGATAACCTCGGTTCTCTGCTTCCTGCATCCATAGCAGAGTGACCTTCAGATTCAGGCTCTAAATACTGACCATCATCTTTGCTTATCCATAGCATACTACCCTCTGCTCCAGGTTACAGACAAGATGAAACATAATGAAGTTTCAAGACTACTGAGAATTGGAGGAGGTAGTTGTGTGTAAAGGCTCCCTCACAGGTCTTCACACCCACCCAGGTCTTCATACCACTCAGGTCTTCATACCACTCAGGTCTTCACACCCACCTAGGTTTTCACACCCACCCAGGTCTTCACACCACTCAAGTATTCACACCACTCAGCTATTCACACTCACCTAGGTCTTCACACCCACCCAGGTCTTCAAAATACCCAAGTCTTCATATCTCCTAGGTCTTCACACCCAACCAAATCTTCACACCCACCCAGGTATTCACATACCCCAGATTTCCCCACCCTCCAGGTCTTAGAACCTCCCAGGTCTTCACACCTCCCAAGTCTTCATGCTCCCCAGGTCTTCACACTCAACCAGGTTTTCATACCTACCCAGGTCTTCATACCCACCCAGGTCTTCATACCCTCCCAGGTATTCACATACCCCAGGTTTTCCCATCCTGCAGGTCTTTGCATCTCCCAGGTCTTCATATCTCCCATGTCTTCACACCTGCCCAGGTCTTCACACCCACCCAGGTCTTTGTACCTGTATGAACATCCACTTCACTCCTTTTGACATCATTTCTTTAAACTGTATCTGCTGAGTTTCTACCACATGCCACACCTGAGGTCCAGTGTTGGGCAGTAGGCAAAGACAGATAGAGCATTGACTTAGACCTTATATAGTTCAAGTTGAAGTGGAAACATGAGACATTTTCCAAGGGCACCCACAGTGATTAGTGCCAGTGAACAAAGCTGTAGAGCTGTGACAGGGAACAATGGGACTGTGCACAGGCTGAAATTGACTGTTTAGCCTACGGACATGGGCTCTCCGACTTATTGACCTTTATGCTAATGTATGAGTTAGGATGAGATGAGAGAAGTCTGCAGGTATTCTAACATGTACAGCCTATAAGATGCAGAGATCTCTCTGTCTATTAAAAACATGGATCAAGGAGAGGAGTAGATACCAGGAAGAAAGACCCCATAAGAATACCAAGGGCAGTTACTGGACATATGGCATGCATCAACAAGAGAAGCAGTGAACAGTTGACAGAAACAATGATGTTATTTAGGTCACACCACTGTCTGCTATACGGACAGCTGCCTAGAGACCAGAATGAGGGGGTATGGCTGAGATCACCGATGGCTTGATTTACAACTACAGTGTTAGTCCATAGAGAAGGGTCCCTGGTGATGTTTTTAATGTCTTTTGAGATGAATGCCAGGTTGCTGTGTTGGTCCATTTGCTCAAGAAACAACAAATATGGCACATTGTAGTAGAAAAACCGAGATAGTTCACACAACTATGGTTCTGTCACCCCAAAAGGGAAGCCAGAGATGTCAGTGGGTTTCTTACCATGATCTTATTTATATCTATTATACCACCCAGTAGAGTGGGATCTTTGGGTAATCAGGGAGCCACAAATAATATGCCCACAGCTATCACTGTGAACTACTTATGAATTTTGTGTTAATTAATGTTACTCGATTAATGAAAATAAATGTAAATTAATTCAAAACATACCACTTATGATTTGTTCAAATATTACATAACAAAGGTAATTTTCCACACAAGCAACGGCTTCCTTTGTTCTGTAAAATGAGAAAGTGAAAACCTTGTCCCAGATATGCCTCACTGTTCAGCCCTGTCTCCGGTTCATTCGTTCCTCCAGGTTGTCATAATTTGACAGCGCCTGCTGGGTGCTCACCTGGTATGGGGCATGGAAGTGGGTGAGGGACTAGCCTTTCCATCAAGGGGTCACCTGCCTCTGCTGTGCGAGTAGCCACTGCTGAGGACACTGGTTGACTACAGGAGAAAGAGAATAGGCAGAGGAGGCTGGAGGAGAGAGGGGAAGCGACAGGCACTCTTGGCTCAGAATCATAGGAGATTGCTGTCTTCAAAGAAATGTTTGCATGCTTTTCTGGGATGGGAATACACAATAAGAAACATAAAATTGGGTGGACACACAGTTTTCATGTTTTGTTTGCCTGAAGATGTAAAAATTTGGAGGTTTATTCTTACTGTTTTTCACAGTGGGAGGCGGCTAACTAGAAAATGATTCTCACCTGCTTTTAAGCCACCAGGCCCTTCCCACACCAAGCCAAGGTGCTTTTCTCCCCATGGGCTTTACTACTTGCCAGGCTGGGAGGCCTTCTACATCTGATGTGTGTCTCCCAGAGGAAAGAAACCTCTCTACCAAACCCTGTTGATCACTTGATCTCACAGAGAACAAACTGGCAACGCAGATTGATGGGAGTCTTCAAAGCCACAGTGCAGACAGCTAACGTGTGTCAGTTGCTGCTGAGAGGACATTGTCTGTATTGACAAGTAGATCTTTACAACCCCAATGGGCTCCACACCACAAGTGACCTATGTTGACTTGTTAGATAAACTGAGGCACAGAAGGCTTACCACACAGCACATGTACAGTTACCCTACTAACAGTGGCTGCACGGGAGTCCAGATACCTCAGATTGTGATCAGTACACACACACACACACACACAAACAAACAAACAAACAAAAAACAAACAAACAAAAAAAAACCTCTAAAGAATTACTTAGAATCAATATAAAATCTTCCAGAGTCCTCTCTTATCTACTGCACTCTGTTGAAAAACTGTATGACAGTTGCTGAAGATAACCTGGGCCTTTGCAAGTCAGCCAGCCTTCCTGTCTTTTCAAAAACATTGACTATTACTGTGGGCTTTTCCATGTGTGGGACTATGTTTAAGTGCCATTCAGTCATCCACAGAGCAACAGAGGAGGAAGGCTGCCTGGGCACCAGGGAATAACTGAGTTTGTGTTTGAAGCAGTCACAGCCCAAGTAGATGAAGCAATGTCTTCATGAATGGAGAATATAATAAATTAGTCTTGAATGGAGAATATGATAAATGCCAGAGACTGCAACCTGCAGATAGAAACCCAGGATCTTTATGACCTGAATCTTGTCTAATGTCACCCCTCTCCCAGCTCTAGCTGCTTGTAAGTCTATGTCCCACTCAGGAAAAAAACAGTGATGACATCAGCTTTAGGGGAATAACCGTGACTATGGAGGAAAATGATGTGAAGTAGAGTTAAAACCTCATTCAACTGAGAAAGTCAGGTTGTAGTGGTTTTAGTAGCTGATAATTTAAAGGGCCCACTGAGACAATTCATGTATTAAATGAGGGTGACAAACAAGGCTATGTTGGCAGATGGGAACGATAAGGAAGGAAGAGGGGGAGTAAGAGGCAAAAGTGAGTGCAGAGCCCACAGAAATGTTCTACAAGGGGAAAAATAAACTGCCAGTAATAAACCAAGGGGTATGATAAAAGCAGAATATCTGTTGTAGTTTCAAAGCAAAGTGTCCCACATGGGCTTATGTGTCTGGGCATATGGTCCTTTGCTGGTGTCACTACTGGATTCCTTATTCCGAATTGCAGTGTTTTCATAGAATGGATCACACTAACCTATTCAAATTAGAGATTTGTTGAAATATATTCCTCCCAAAAAATATGCTGTTGCACACATCCTTGTAATCTGGAATGCAATTTTATACAGACATAAGATCTCTGAACTTGTAATCAGATTAGGGTAATGCCATTAGAATGGACCTAATCGTGAGGACCAGTGTCTTTAAAGAAAAAGAGCCACTGAAGACAGACACACAAAGAAAGCTGTATCGATAACATGACAGAGACCCCGATTAGAGCATGCAGCTGCAGCCTGAGAGTCACAGAGGCTTGGCAGCAGTAGCAGAACCCAGCCAGGGAGAAAGCCTGGGCAGTCCCTCCTACTCAACAAGAGTGTGTCCATAGTTGGCATTTGAACTTTGGACTTCTGGCTTCAAGAACCCAGACAGTAAATTTCTTTTATTTTAAGATATCCAGTTCATAGAAATTAACTATGCCAGCCTTAGATAGGGAATTACAATCTTCTAGGTAATATCTTCTATTTTTCTTTTGCCTTCTGCATCCAATCAAACCTGTTTTCTGTGTTTATTTACCTTATACAAATTTTAGGACCCTCCCCGTTTCTTTCCCCACCCACCTCTGCAGCCCCATTCGGGCTTTCATCTCTCACTCTGGGAACTTTATGTTATTTCTCTCTCCATAATCGTGCAACATTAAAATCCATCCCCCACACAGCTGTTCAAGCCATCTAACTAAAATATCTCTGAAAAAGGTCCCTCTTTCCCAGAATGCTGTATATCCTGTGATTTCTATTTAAATATGGAAGGAAAACTACATTTCATGGGGGGAAATCACAAGGCCATTTTTTTCAAACAATGGGTGTCACCACCAAATTCATATCCCTGGTTTTCTGAACACACACACACAGGCACACATACACACACACACACTCACCCCCTTATCTATTTAGTATATAGCTTGACAGATCTTAGATTATCTTAAAATTGAACCTAGAGTTCGTATAATTCATGTGTTTCCATTTTGTTTATGTCTCTTTGGGATGTAATTGAGGTAATTATAATACATTTGAGAAGTTACGACTTTGAACACTTTGAATGTTTCTGTTTTCCTTCTGGCTTTGTCAGTTAACATTCTTATTCTATGCTAAAGACTTCGTCTATGATTTAATGCACCAGCCACAGAGCTAAGCTCTCTTACCTAGTTCTATCCTGTTCTACCTCCAGCCACCTAACAGCATGCTCACACTGTCATTGCAGAAGAGTTAGCTTGACAATTAGTGTCCCATTAATTTCTATATTTGGAATTTTGTTTGTTTATAATAATGACCTCCATCGAAAACAGAGTAGAAAAATAACAGAGACGAGAAATATAAAGTGTACGTGTGTATGTTTATAATTGGAGCAAAACCAATCCAGTATCTGGTCAGACACGGCTAAGTTGAGTGGAGATGGGTTTTGCAGTTCCTGGCTGCCCCTTTGATGTGTAATGACAAGAAATATGCCCCTTTAAGCCTGGGATCTAACTTTCAAAATAGAGGTATTTTTCTGGAATTTATGCTATTTCTGTCAAAGAAGGAAAGCATTCTACTGCTGACTTTTTAGCCTCTGGGACCTTGTATGATGCCTAAAAGACTGACTTTTGGCCAATGCATCTCCCTGGTGCATTTTAAAGTTAACCCCCCACAGAGCAAAGGCATCGCTGTTCATAGCCTAGCAAAGACTACATTATACTGATCTTGAAGCCCCACCCACATCCTGTCTCCACATGACAGGGTACTGTGACCTACATAGGTGGCAGTCAGCAGGCCATGGGGAATACTGTCTGCTCACGTTAACCTTCCATCCCATCCTGACCAGACAGGAAATAACAGAGGAGTAGTAGGTAGACACCTACTTACTACAAACTGTACCGAGACAACCATAGGAGAGCCGGGGCAGGCTGTTTGATCCTTCTTTTGTATGTTTCTTATAAAAAGTGAGTTTATCCACCACAATAGTTGAAGGAGGCTTCTGAACACGGCTCTAAAACACAGACACCAAAACGAATAACCTGCCTTTTGGGAAGCAAACCTGCGCTCAGTAACTGATCAGATCTGCATATCGGTCTGGACTGCTGTGTGTGTGTTAATTGTCTAATTGTCATTTTTTTTAAATCGTTTGTTTGGAAGTGCTCCCGTGAATGTCTGCATCACAAAAGCAAGAGTTCCTTGGCATGGTATGCATTCAATTTTGAAACAGAAGTTGGTGTTTGCAAACCCGATTTATAATAGTTGTGCTTCAGGCACGGGAGAAATTGTTAACAAAATAGTTAACAAAGTCCTTTCAGGAAACATTTGACTAACAGGCAGGGTGCATTCTAATAATGAATATTACTTGTGTTACTGATTTTTATGGGGGTTCTGATAGTTATGTAGTAATTAGTGGCTTTGTCCACTGGTCAATTAAACTAGTTTTACTCAGCAAAGCTATACGGGAAAAGATTATAAGAACTGAGAGACAGCTGTAGTCGGGGTTCTCAGCCCGCAGACTAAGAAGGATGACTGGAGATTCATTTGCCTCTAGAATGTTTGGCCAGGAAGTGGAGACGAAGTGAGTAAGCGAGGAGGCTTACTGTGGCTTGTTAGCATTCAAGCAAGCACAGCTCAGGGATTCTCACGTCAGTTCGCCTGTCTGAAATCCAAGGCATGGATTCTGACTGTCAATCAGTCAAACTGTAATTACCAAAAAATAGTGAAGTCAGAGGCCGGTTCTCTGGAAACACCTTGTCAGGACTGGGTGAACTCAACATGGCTTCTCGGCTCAGCTTACGCCAAACGTGTGCCAAAGTCCAGGGGAGACCACTTTTGGTGGCTGTTAGCACAGCCTTGTGACCCTCGGCCAAGGGACAGCAGACATCTTGGGAACATTGATTATTCTGCTTTGTGCCTGACCCTGTGTTTGGCTCCTCAGCGCAGGACCAGCGGATGGCAGGCCTGTGCAGAACGTCTCGCAGCCTGCCTACTGGGGCTGGCTGTCCAACTCGTCTTTGATGTTTATAAAAACAACATCCTCATTAAAGCAGGAAACACAAAATCCTGTAGCCTCAAGGACACTTGCTACCTTGTGAAAGGAGAATCAGGTCACTGTTTCTCACGGGCTACCTGGACTTACCGCCTGCCCCGATCACGTGGACCGTCTCGGGCCCTTCCTAGAGAAGGGGGCTTGCCGAAGTTCTCGCTCAACTTCCGATTTTAACACAGCAGACCTTGCCTGCCTTATGAACAGGAAGAGGAAAGAAAACGACAGTAGCTGGAAGAAAATGTCAGTCTATCACTCTTAAAAATAGGAGGACAGACAGACATCCCTCCCCTTCCCTGTTCTGGGTCTGAATAAAAATCACAGTACCAGCCTCTACTTCAGTATTAGCTTCTACTTTTAATTTTTTCATTTGAAGCTGTGAATGCTGAAAACATAATAAAGACTTAACAGTGCTATGCTGCTCCCTTCCTGTGTGTAACTGATATAGTATTGTGATTATTCATGGAGCAAGGCAGTAACAGAGTAAGTTCATGTGGTACGATGAGTAATGAGATTACATGATCTGTGCACCCTCGCTTCCGATTTCTGCAGTGATGGGGGTGGGGGCAAATGATCACCTACGTTTTCAGCCTGATTGATGATGAATAGTAACTTTTGTTTTTGTTTGGTTTTTTGTTTGTTTGTTTGTTTTTCGAGACAGAGTTTCTCTGTGTAGCCCTGACTGTCCTGGAACTCACTCTGTAGACCAGGCTGGCCTCGAACTCAGAAGTCTGCCTGCCTTTGCCTCCCAATTGATGGGAAATAGTAACTTCTAACAGCGGTCCACCGGGCGGTGGTGGCGCATGCCTTTAATCCCAGCACTTGGGAGGCAGAGGCAGGCGGATTTCTGAGTTCGAGGCCAGCCTGAACAGAGTGAGTTCCAGGACAGCCAAGGCTATACAGAGAAACCCTGTCTCGAAAAACCAAAAAAAAAGTTTTATGGAATGTATCCATTCTATAGTTTTGCACTGTAATCTTAATTATGAATGCTCAGCTTGGTGCTGGATTTTAAAATGTTTGTCTCCTGAATTTCCTTTGTCTTTAAGAATTATGCATTCTTAAATGTCGATTTTTTTTAGACAAAGAATTTTAGAAAAGAAAATATAATAAGGATATGAGGTTTGCATGAATTAGAAAATAGGATAGGAACAGTTTCTAAAATTAAGTCAGATTGTGTAATACTATTTCAATAGTAGCATTTTTAATACAAAGGGATAAAATTATCACTGATTTAGGCTATTTCGTAATTAAAGAATGGAGTAATGAGCCCTCTGTCTGTTAACCCCCACCCCTGTGCTCCATGGCCTTGGGTGGTAAACGTAGCTGTGCTGACACTGGATTCAGTTTAACTGCTATCGATCCTGCCTCTGTTCTTCCTGCCTAAGATCTGCTTATGTAACAGGCAGCACAGCCAGATGGAAATAAGTCTTTGGAACTCTGTAAGCAAACTGCTTACATATATTTTTGTCCTCCCCATTCCCCCAACTCTTAGCGGTAATGATCTGTGAGGGTGTCCCCACTTCAGAGTTCTATTTCAGTATCCGCAGAGTATTTGACTCAAGATCTTGTGGAGATTAAAAGGCTGGGAACTTGTGGGCACGCACTGTGGAAGGTAATACCTACATAATTCTCCTTAAAGGATTTAGTTTATGATATCCCATAGGGAAAAATCACAAATACCTCTTCTTCTGACTTAGTCTCCTTGCTATACGTCAGCGACAGAAGGGTCTGAACCATGTGTTGGAGTTCTGTTTTGGGATCTGTTTCTTGGGGCATTTTCTGCCTTCCTCTGTTTCTGGGTTCCCAGATTCTCCTTGGTTTGTGCCAACTTCATGATAGAGAAATCATGGTCCAGGAAACAGCTATTGCTTTTACATAGGTAGTTGTTCAAAACTCAGAATAAAAGTAAGCCCCCTGTCAACTTAACTATTTTAGTTGTTTTATGCCAACTCCTGACTACAGGGTTTCTCTGTGTACTCCTGGCTGTCCTGGAACTCACTCTGTAGACCAGGCTGGCCTCGAACTCAGAGATTCACCTGCCTCTGCCTCCCAAGTGCTGGGGGACTAAAGGCGTGTGCCACCATTGCCCAGCTTTTGATGGTAGCAAACAGAAGAAGCCGAGTGGAAGGCTGAGAGGCACTGGAACATGAGAATAGCCTGTGAGCTTCAATCTTGCTCTAAGATCCTTTGTCGTTAAGGATCTGTTGGGAGGGTTTGTGGGGGATAAGGTTGTTCTGGGGGAACTAGCCTAGAAGATTAAATCCAGCTAAAATCTATCCATCAGATTACATTTCACTTCTGCTTTTCAGCTTTGAGATATTAGGACTTCCTGTGTTCCTCAAGATGGGCTCTGGTGAGTGGGCTCTTGGCTCCCAGAAACAGGCTTTTCATTACCAGGCAGCCTCACTGATTAGCTCCGTATGCTTCTGGCTTTGAGCTGCCTGGCCTGAGAACCCCAGGGCCATGCCAGGAGCCATGGCAAGCAAGGGCAGTGAGCCATGCCCGTCATTACCTTGACTTTGCTTGCTTCTGAGTGCTTACGTCATAGTGACTACAGAAGAGGAAACTGCTATGATTTGCAGGGCTGACGCACAGGTCAGGTCTCCATTCTCTGCAGACTTTTTTTACAAGAGTTTAAATTTAGACTACATCAGGATTTGTTTACTACGAGAGACCTAACTCTCCTAATTTCATTGACATCCAGCCATCTTGACATCTATTAGGAAATATATAAGTACTTAGAGATCTCAAGGTACTTTCATGAGATAAAACATGAAAGTCCATCGCTGGTAGCGTTGCCTGCTCAGTCACCTCTAAAGTGGAATCTGATGGGTCTCAAAGGCCATCTGGACCTTTCAAGTTTGACGTTTGGACCTCACGTTTTCCGGTTCTAAGTTTCAAACACATTTATCACCTCTGATCCACAGGGTCCCAAAAAGGTGTTGAGGCTCCCTCTTAAACATAGAGAGCATCCTTCCCCTGTAAGACAGTCAGAGGGCCATCAGTGAACACCAAGTATGGGCTTAGAGGGAAGAAGAACATGAATAAAGAACATGGGACGTGGCTTCGTCCTGTGACATATGGCAAGTTTTATTTGCTGTAGTCTGATTTTAATGCAAATGCAAGTTCAAATTTTGTCACTTATTCACAGCACAAGAGCCCTGGTTGGGGGCATAGTGGGCCGGGGAGAAAACACAATTTACAGGAACCATTAACAGTTCCTGGAGGCTTCACCTGCTATACGTTTCCCACATTGCTTTTTAACGACAAAATGAAAAGAAATTGGAGATGCCACAGAATATGCAAATGACTAAAGAATGTGTAGCTAGCTTTTTATTGGAAGATACATTGTATCTTGTCGTGCAGACAGCTTTAGAGCTTGTGTTCTCTTTTCCATTCTCCTTATTAGTCCAAACAGAGCAAATTTCATTATAAGCCTCATATTGTCAATTTTCCTTGTCAAAATCAATGCTCTTTAGGCTTCACTGAAAGGCTGTGGATCTGGACCTCCTCAGTGGCTGCAATTTCAGTCTCTATGTTAGACTGTGCAGGGCTATTTAACTCTCTGTTGTTTCTCTGTCTGTCTCCTTTTCTCTGTCTGTCTGTCTGTCTGTCTGTATGTCTGTCTGTCTGTCTGTCTATCTGTCTATCTGTCTATCTGTCTGTCTACCCACTCACCTACCCACCTAATAGTTTATCTTTTTCCCATTCTTCTCTGTCTCTTTCTTCTGTACTCTCCCAATTCTCTTGGTCACATCTTCTTTGTATTCCTTCCAGTCTTTACTAGGCAAGCAATAAATATTTATTATCTTGAATTTTGTAATTTTCCTACATAATTCTTCTGCTTTCTACATCTTGAAAGTCAAGAAAAGATGAACACATATATGGGAAAATATGTCAGTATGTACAGTGCATTCATACACACAAAAGACAGGCACATTTTGCTTTATCCGGTTCTCAGAGATAAAACTGGGTGACCTTATGCTATATTTCTTTCTCCTACACACGAAGAATTGCTTTTGGGCTGTGGGGAGGTGCAGAAATAAGGAGAAAAAAAAAGACTTCCCATATTTTCTAAGATTACATTTTTATTTTCCATTTAAAATGAGAATTTCTTGAATTTATCATATTGAATCATATGAACTTTCCAGTGTTTTAGCCAAAAAGATTGAATATCAGGAATGCTGCTTGAATCCACCTAATGAGACTAAATATACTCATAATAACAACCTTAACTCAAACGTGCCCATCTATGAACTCGGAAGGCCGTCCCTCTGCAAGAGGTAACTGCAGCATTTGGCAGCAGTCAATGAATTGTTTCTCCACAGTCCTGTCATCTCTCTTCTCAAGGGCAAACACAGAGGAGAAAGGACTGCTTTCTGTCCAGTGTTTGCCAAGCCTTCCATTCAGGTACAAGGAGTTTCTTTACCCTTGATCCTGGCAGGCATTGAAAGCTTGCTTTAGAATCTAGGCAAAACCAAAAAGCAACAGCTTTGCAGACATTGCAATGGCCGAGACAGGTGAACCCAAAAACCCCTACCTGACAGATGCGCTTCCTTGTACCCAGGGAGGCCTTAATTAATGTTAATGGAGGAACCTCCTTCAGAACCCAATTAAGCACTTAGCCAGCTTCTTAATGACCCCTGCTCAGAGCCTGGGTGTGGAGAGAGGAATTGATTTAACACCAGGGGTGAGACTGTGGTTGTTACTGGGCTTGGCATGCAGTTTTCTTTCAGTAAACAAGCCTTTCTCCCCGCATTCCTCATCCACTCTGCATCGCCTGTGGACACCTTGCTCCCACTCTTGAACTCTGCAGTGAAAAGGTTAGCAGCTGAGCCAAAGGCATCCCCTGATGTACAATAACAGTTCTATAAAGCACTTTAAAGTATACATGGATTTTGAGTACCTAATTATACTGCAGGTGTTGTGCGTCCCCCAGTGTGAGAAAGGTCTAGAACACTCTCTTTATCACAGACCGACATAATGAAAGCTCCTCAGTGCTCCAGAGACAGTGCTCTCCCCAGAGCACTCCTCCTCAGCAGCATGGGCCCCCCATCAACATGATTGGTGTTGATTTTACATCAGCATACGAGGTATTCCCTCATTTGCCTCATTTAAATGTTTTAAAAGTGAGACCAAAAATAAACAAGGCTCACTTAGGCCCGTTATAATTTCAAAATTCTCAGTTGTGTCTAAAGCACAGCTTGTATTTTATCGGAGCCCTTTCTGGTTCAGATAATATTCAACTGGAAACCCAAGGCAAAACAATGATAGGAAATTTGGCAAAACGATCCAGAAATACCACTTCTAGGAAGCTGGCTACTTGTGTTGAAGAAGATAGTTTTCAGGGGCAACCTTAGTATCTGAAATGGGGTAAGGGGACCCTGGCATACAGGCCATAGTATCACCAAGCTAGACTAACCAACCCCCTCACTTTGCTTACATGGTTGATGTTGATCCAGGTAAACAGCCCCAAATGACTGAAGGAATGCCTTGGGCATCCTGGAGATTGGTGGCACAAGAGAGAGCACTTCTGTGCATGGTCTGCTGAGCAAGCAGAGAGATTATATATGGAACTTCCCAGCCTCTGCTGAGAAACAGGACTTCCTTCCCTCCCCTCCTCTCTCCTACTTCCCTGCTTCCCTAAGACTTAAGCTTTCTACTCTTTGATACTCAGGATCAATTATAAGAGACCTGATGGTCTACTTGTCACTGAGCTAGAGGAGGTCATGTTTGTGAAATGTCTGGACTCTTGTGAGTGACTCTATGTGACCCGCGCAATCGTCTCGCCGGCAAGAATGCACGCGGGAACACAGGATCCTTCTGCAGCACATGTTTATTCCCATGTGTGGAGGAGGAGAGACCAGATCTAACATGGCGCTGCTTTATATACACCCTAGGGTGGGGTGGACATATCTGATTGGCTGCTTGCTCAAATACCCATGTGTCGTCCTAGGTTGGGCGGTAATTAGGCGGTCCTTTGCCATTGCACATGGGCTATTTTACTTGTTTACCCACGAGTGTCAGGTGCCAGCGTCATCGGCTATCCACAATTCTAGGCTTAAGTGGTCCTGTTATTATGCTTTTAGTTTGTTTTCCAAATAGGTTATACTACATGATAGTTGTCATTACCCCTCTTTGAGACTGACCTCCACTGATACTTTTTTTCTAAGTTTACTTGTATTATTGTATTGTACTATATTATATTTTATTGTATGATATGACATGACATGACATGACATGGTATTCAGCACTAGTCAATAGTGGACCAGTCTGTCAACCAGCCTAGCTTATGTTCTCCACAGGCATGCACTCAGTAACCTTTGCTGAGATGGATAAGTTAATCAAGAGGACTGACTTCATTTGATGTACCATGAAGTGCCACACAGACAAAGAAGAGCTTGCACTTTGACATCGGGGACTTTGCCAACACCTACCATCAGCAAAACCTCATCAAACTTGACGGGAACTCATTTTAGCTGACATGTAGACCTGTTGCGATAAATCTCCAACCCAAATAAGACTGGTCAAAAAAAACACAACTCAATAATTATGAATATAAGCCGCACGCCTCGATTGGGCAGATTCACCACTTCACTACTCTATCCCCAGCTATGAGACCCTTATAACTTGCGGGTTTTCCAAGTTACGAATTTGTCCTTCTACCTCCTGCTCCTCCATCATCTTCTCTGTTGTCTTCCTCCTCCGTTGTCTTCCTCCTCCATGGAAGGCTGACATGTAGACCATTATTCTGTCCACACGAAAATGCTGTGAGTGTGGTGTTGCCGAATGAATCTTAGATAACACAAATACACACTCTCCCTCAACACGCACGGAAGCGAATGCTGTGGCTTCCCTATTGGAGAAATTATCTCTTCAGCACAGACAACTTTACATTTTGTCCTCAGTCTTGTGGTGTAAAATGTAACATACCCTGGGTGGGGGGAATGTCGACTGCTTTTGAAAGTGTCTACTTCATTGTGTATCAAGACAAGAAAGTCACCAGTCCTACACAGCCTGGAGTTGTAGACATGGTGTATCAAAAAAGCATATGGCTAAAATTATAACTTGGTGAAATTATCAAGATTATGAGATCAGATGACCTGAATTCAACGGTGGTCATTACTTTGTTGCTTAACAATCAAACCTACAAGCACGTTCCTTAGGACTCACATGCAGATGTTGTGCCTTAAACGCTGGCAGTTTCCACGGCTATGTGCAGAATGAATGCTGGAAGACTCAGTAGACGTATTAAATTAAAAATGGTGGGTTGGAAATACAGCTTTGCATTTCTGTTATCAAAGAGGAGCCGATACCATGGAAGTACAGGTGTCAATGATGCTGTGGGGCGCGGTCACCGTGGGACTTGAGGGCATCCGTACTACTTGCATAACTGAGATGACCCCATTACATGACAAAGTGCTGAGAAAAGTACTCCATATGAGCTGCAATCTAATTGAAAGTGCCCAGTATTTGTGCTATTGTGGGTAGAGGGAAGGAGACAGGGGTCTGAGTTCCAACCAGAGCAGAAGTTCGAGCAGGGACCACACAGTGCCTCAAAGAACTTCCTGTGTTCACTGATGTTGAGTGGCCCAGCCTAAACCGTTCATCTATTTTGCCACAAGAAAATGGAAATGGCATGCCACAAGAATCCCACATTAGATGAATGCTGTTGGGTGGCACAGTTTGTAATCGCAGAGTCCAGTAGTGACAGATAGCTTTAGGCCATATGTCTGACCAGGGGAACTGAGTTCTGGCTTCTCAGCTTTGTATGGTCTCCTGAGTCTTTTCCCTTGCACATGCTAATAACAATTGAGCAATCGTTTTACTTACACTGGAAAATACAAAAGGATTTTTTTGATTCATGCTGATTTTCAATAATAACAAGGTTCTTAAATCCATAGGAATAAAATCAAACTGTATTTTCACCTGTACCAATTCCTTTCTATTATAATATCATATGCACACTCTCTCCCTCTGGGTCTCTGTGGCAGCTCCCTTTCTGTGAAATCTACAGTCTGACATTCTGCTACTTAGAAAGCCTGTGAGTGGAAACTCCGGACACTCACTAAGGCAGATTGTTTGACTGACTGCTCAGAGAAACGAGACCATCCTGAGGAGGTGGGAGATGTCATAGTTCACCTTAGACAGAGAACTGAAACCGCTCATACATGTGCCAAGCAGTGTTTTCTGTGTTTGCTGTTTCAGTTCCTGTGTGAGGAAAAACAGGCAGAAGGTGCTTTGTAATAAGACAATGGAAATACAATCTGGCCAAATGTGGAGAGAGAGAAGGAAAGGAGAGGAGAGGGAGGTGGAGGGAAAGGGAGAGGATAAAAATACAGCAGTATCAGGGTGGGTTACGACCAGAATTCAGGGAAAAGGTGGATTTTTGGAGTGCGTTCACAGTATCTCTAGTAATGACAAGATTAAGTAATTAGCTTCCGTTTTAATTTAGAGTTTGAAGTGGGTATTTTAAAATCTCTTCCAAAGGCAGGAATGACCATAGACCATATAGACCATCATCTATAATTTTAGTACTTAAGGGACTGAGGAGGGAGGATTGAAGGTTCAAGGCTAGCCTGGTTTATAAAGGGGATCCTATCTTAAAAATAAATTTAAAAATTAATAAATATTTCAGTTGGTTGCCTCCCCATCAGCTGATCAATTAAGTTTTATGTAGCCTGAATCTGCTTATTTCAATATGAAATTTTGTTTGCTTTGTCGATTCTTTCTTTCCTTCTTTTCTTTCTTTCTTTTTAAAAGAAACATGAAAGAAAATTGCCTCCTTAGTTGTGTCTGTTACTTTGTTTACATGGGAAAAAGTCTTTACTGGCTAGCCTTTTCTCTGCTTTTCAGCCCATCCATAATTTTGAAACAATTATTAATTTGTCAGTGTTGAATCTTAGATCCTTGCCTTGCTTAAATCTTGATATTATCTGTAATTGAATACAATTTATTAATGTGTTTATTTCAAGAACCTTGACAGCAAAACAAAACATATGATGCAGAGGCAAGTGGCTAGTTTTTCATTTTAATGCACTGTGTGCACATGCTTGTCGGGTTTTGGGTCAGCTGAAGCCATTTGGGCTGTGAACACACGTCTGACAGACAAAACTGCGAGTTCTTCATCTGTGCAGTGACCTATTTTATCGTGAATATGAATATTCATTTTCAAAACAGTTGATTCTTAGAGTTAAATGTCCAGATTTTCCGATGTAAATTGTACAAGCTGTTGAAGTACTTCTGGATTTAACTGAGGCATATTTCAGCGACTTGTGCACTTTCTGTGGAGATTTACTCCTGAATGAAACTGGATATAGCCTCACCCTTCTGAACATGCAGATCTCAGCTCTGAAGAAGCTGAGGTCTGTGGCTCTGAAGCTGCAGATTGCATGTTGCCAGGACCATTGTTATTAATGATCACGGATCCCATCAGTTAGTCTTCAGTAATTATGCCTCGGTAGTGATAATGGTTTTTCAGCAACACATTTTGTTGTCTTTGTTGTTAAACCACATTCTGATGGGTACCTAGTTTTGGCTAAGACAGAAGAAAGGGACAGGAAGGATCCATTTCTGCAAGCCTGCCTGCCTTCCAGAGGATGGTTCTCAATGTGATTATAGCCTGGGTCAAGGGCCAGAGGGTATCTATTTCTAAATTATCTTAAAAACACTATCCAATTTTTTCTCTGACATTGTCCACTTAGATGCCAGGAAATGCCAGTGTCTTTTCTATTTCCCAGGGATGTTACTGAAAAGAGGAGTGAAAAACAAGAAATAACCAGTAGGGACCCATCATATTTCAGACATATTTTAGGAAAAATTCAAAAGTCCTATCTTTCATCTTAATCATCCATCTTAGATTATATAAATTAAATGTATTTCTATTTTGCCTAAAATACCTACTTGATTTTTCCCCCTGACTTCCTAGGCAGTCACAGAGTTAAAGATGCTGAAATGTACATTTTTTTGAGTTGCACTATTTACGAAGAAATACAGTAATACGGTCTCCCTCCTACTGTTTCCCAAAGTTGGCAAGGCACTTCAGAAACACTGGATGAGCTATTTACTGTATTTTATTGAACTCGTCAAACACTCCGAACATGCACACTTTTGGTTAAGTGTTCAGGACTTAGATGGTTCTAGAACTGCTGAGTCACACCTGTGGGAACAGGAATATGGTGTGAACAACTGTCACCACTGAGCGAAGCACCTCACACAGAGTATGCAGCTTATCAGAATGTCTTGAGAAGCAGAGCAACAGAGGACATAGAGCCCATTCATTTCTAGATTAAAATAGAGACAAGTCTAGGATGGGCCAAGAAGACCAGGTCTCCCTGCCTAGAACAGGAAGGACAGACTTAGCCTGTGTAAACTGCAGCCGTTTGTGTTCACCTTCATCAGGGCATGCATGCTTCTGACTAATTCATTCATTCATTCACTCACTCACTCACTCACTCACTCACGCATTCAGGACAGTGGCTGAATCTCATCTCATGTCTCTATGCAACTTCATCAGTGACTCAAGTCAGACCAGGGTTTGTTCTTTGGGAGTTACTATTTTGTATTGTCATAGATAAAATTGTTTAAAAGCAACATACCTTTAAAAAGTTCTGTCTTAAATGTTTATGCAATCGAATCTGACAATGCGCATGATATATCTCATAACTTAAGAAGTGAAAAATCCCAGTCCAACCATGATGAACTTCTCGGAAGTGCCATGGGCACACTTAGATGGCACATCGAAGTCAGCATTACACCATCTCGGGAAGTTCTTGGTGTCTATCATAGTCTATGATGAATACACTCATAGGTCTTATGTATATTTTACTAATTTGTGTTTATGTAAGGACAATATTCTAAACAATTTAGGTGTGTAGAATGCACACTAAAAATGCTTAGCAAAGTCTCTGTAAAACATATACAAATGACCCTACAACTGTGTAATTTAATAACTGAATAAACATCCATGTGAAGAAAAAGCAGGCAGAGAGCAGGGGTGCGCGGAGAGAGAGAAAGAGAGAGAGAGAGAGAGGGAGAGAGAGAGAGAGAGAGAGAGAGGTGGAGGGGAGTGTACATGTGCACCAGAAAATCAGAGCCAGGGAAATATACTTCTTGATTGTAGGTGGTTGTTAATTTGGGTAATAGACAATTCCAGGTACACTTCTGGCTCTGTCCTCATTGTCCACTACATTATTCATGTCAGCAATTGTCAGCAATTCACAGAGCTGGAAGCTTGTGTCAATAAATTTATGAATACTGTGACTGACCATGCATTATGTCTTTCACTGTTGGGAGGAGCACTTGTGCCCCTCGCAGAAGGATGTTGCTGAGCTATCGAAGATGTGCAGAACATATTTGCATGTCCAAAGTTCATCCCTAGCAAGATAGTTTCCTCCTTCATCATCACTACCTTTTCTTTTGTTCGGTAACTGGGCCCCACATCTGCTAAGTAAGGACTTCGCTATAGCAACATATCACTGGCACATGTTTGTGTTTCCTCCTTTGTTAGCTTTTTGAGATAAGAGTTAGACTAAGTGGCCCAGATTGGTCTCGAACTGACTATATAGCACAAGCAGGTCTGAACTTGTGATTCTAATTCCCCTGCCTCAGCTTCTGAAATACCAAAGACTACAGAGCTCCAAGTATGAGCTGGACTCTGTTTTTCCCTCAGAGCCTGGTTGATAAAATGGAGTAATGAAATCAATCAACCTTCTGGATTCCTCTAGCTGCAGCATGGAGGCGGAGCTCACTCTAGTAGGACTGGGTCTGTGAGAGGAAGAGACATCAGCAACAAAGCCAGTGCCAGGAGAAACTGGAGGCAGGAGAGCCATTTGTGAGAGAGAAGCCATTTTTCTTGGGCTCCTGCTTAGAGTAAACCACTTCTTCCAATTCCTAGGTGCATACAGCACTCCTCAGATCAGAATGTCAGCATGAAGATAGACAGTCTCCAGCTTTGACTTTTGAATCTCTCATCCACTTAAAACTGTACAATATATACTCAGCAAGAAAATGCAAAAGCAGCTATAGGTAGCTGGCTTTGCAGACCAACATTTAAAAATACCTGTTTTCTCCATACAGTGCAGACTTAGCCTGTATAAACGTGGATTTAATGAAACTCAGTAGCAACATGGTAGAAAGCTGAGGAAGTAAGTCATTACTAGAGTGAAGGACCAGGGAAGACATCTTGATTTGATGATAACCTATGTTTAAATTTATCTTCATGTGTGAATGTGTGTGTGTGTGTGTGTGTGTGTGTGTGTGTGTTACACATAGAGGCCAGAGCAATCTCCTGGTGTCTAACTCAAATGAATACCACCCTTATTTGTGAGAGGGAGTCTCCCACTGAACCCAAAGCTTGCTGATAGGCTAGACTGTCTGGTTAACCTATCCCCAGGGAGCTGCCCATCTCCACAGTGCTGCTGTCATGGGGTTTATGGGGTGCCAGCACTCGGGAATTTATGCTTCACAGCAAGCACTTAACTGACAGAACCCTCTCCCCAAATGCCAACTATTTTCTTAAATATCTGATTTCTTATAAAAAAAAATACATTTACCTGCTTCATATGTGTGTGCTTGTGTGTGTGCACACGTACGCCACACCTTCACGTGGGAGTCAGAGGACAACTTGCAGGAGTCAGAAGACTGCTTCTCCTTTATCTAGAGTTCATGGCCTCTTCCATCACAGATAATAGGCTAGGTTTACAGTGCAGGTCATGGGTTCGCTCCTAATGAGTGAGCTTTAAGCATAGTTAATTGGTTATTCCAAGATGAAAGTTCCTTTCAGGGTATCTTGCCATTCTGATCCTACATTAAAAATGGTAAATAAACAAACATTGTTATGGGCATACAGCCCACAGCAGCCCCCTCTGAAAGCAAGGATGGTTGCTAGCACTAACCCGTTATCTCTTGTTTTTGATGGTATAGTCTCAGGTTGAATCCATTCATCCTAGAACAATATTCAGATTTTTGCTAGCGTGTGGTTGGGATTTTTGTTTGTTTGTTTGTCTTGTTTTACTTTTCAAGTCATCATTTGCAAAATTACAAAATTGCCTTTCCTCCCAGGCAAATCTTTCTTGGTTAATGCTGGAATGTTCTAGCAAATGTCGTTGGTGCTTATGTTGTCTCTTTTATCACAAACATGTCTGCATGGGAAAAAGATAATTCCTTCATTATACAAAATTCATCCCTCTGCCTTAATCTCTCACATTATGATAAAATATTTCTGCTCTGTCCTCCCTGTTTTGTTTCAATCACGTGGTTCCCTCCACCGATTCTCACCAGATGCCTGGGAACTGAAATGTATTTCTCAGATGAGAGCTTTCTATGGCGTATCCAAACATTCAGGTCCATCACAGAACTGAAGGGCAGGGAAGCTGGCTGCTTGTGTGCTAGCTCGCTGTGGTGTCTGGAGCTCCCTTCTGTCTGCAACCTCCTGCCTGGTGATGAGAAAAAAAAAATGCTTTGGCCACTCACTCGCTTCTTTCAGCAGGAAAAAGTATCTGCAATGGAAATATGATTGAGCAAGAGTAAAAATGAATCCATCTCAGCTGGGTCATGGCAAGGGAAAGGAGGCAAAGGATATATCTACGTCTCAAAATGCATCACTAAATACCACCCCATGGTCTGTGGGTAGAGCGGGGACATATACAAGTCATAACTTGACACTCAGACTTACAGATCTGTAAGAGAATAAAAACTGCCTGAGGGTATAGCTCAGTTGGTAGCATGCTTGCCTAACATGTACAAGGCTCCAGGTTCTAACCCCAGCACAGCATAAATGGATATGCTGCCATACTGCAATTCCAGATACATAGAGACAGAAGAATCATCCTTGACAACACAGTGATTTCAAGGCCAGCCTGGCACTCTGTCTAAAATTGAAAAAAAAAAAAAGTTAACAGCCAATTGGGTAGGACTGAAAACAGAGTATACAGTGGCACCCATGGACATACCTGGAGTTTGCACATGCAGGAATTAGTCCTTAAAATGAAATAGACCACTGTAGTCTTAAGAATTCCGGAAATACGCAGTGAGGGCTTTCACTAGCACACAGTTGTGTCATTAGCCTGCGCATACAAACATGGTCGCTTGCTTCTAACACCCAGCAAAGGTAATTAAAACCAGAAAGCACAGAGTGCATAGGCCACTTGGGCACCATGGCTCCACTGACACCATGAATGCTGTATCCCATATTAGATTTGCTCACACTACTGTAGAATGGTTAGTTACCATTGATGCTTTATCCCAAAGTGCAGTTTAGACATCACTTCTCTGTTCCTTCTTCCGAAACTGATGTTTCTGTCCCTCATTCCGTGGTGCTAGCTGGTCCACCAAACACCTGCCACCCTGAGATCCCATGGCATACCTGGACTTCCCAGCTGAAATACAAGGTTTCTCAGCAGTCCCCTTGGGCGTTGTTATGTTAGGATTCATTCACAACCCCATGTACACAGGCATAAAGCGATCAGGACGATGGTGGATCATTACTGACTGCAAGAAAAGCTACTTTGGTCATCTATATTTATTAATGAATTTCGTATTCATTATTGCCACCTTTAAAGACCTTTTCTTCAAAGAATAAAACTTAATTTTTATCAAACTAACAAGAAATTGTGATGTAATCCCAAAACAATCAGCTCATAATAAATGGGCTTTGAGGTACCCTAGTCAAGTTGTTTACAGTTCTCTGAAAGCTCAGTTAATGGCCATGTGCTTTTGAAAGCATTTTCTGATTAAGCACAGCATAACCACTAAAACCAAAGGTTGGGAAATCTACATATATGGGCTTCAAATTCTGAAATTTTCCACTTATTTATGTACTTACTATTCTTGAGAAATATGTGATCAGTCAATATATTCTAAATGTATGCTGAGAATCAGGGCTGAAAAAAGTGTAACTTGCTTGGAAAACATAAATTTGTTAAATACTTTTCATTTTCATCCTATCTTATGTTTTATTCCTGTACATTTATTGCTAAGCCATTAGTTTTTCAAGGTAGTGTTTAGTGAATAAAATGTTAACTAAATAGTATTATTTACCCCTAGAAATGTGCAGAATTCACTGTTGCTAAAGACCTGGAAAGAAACTGAATGTCACTGTTTTATGCTGCTTTGTTTAAATTCAGACTTAGTTTACTTCACGTTGGGGGCGGGGGGGGGGGGAATTTTCAATGCTTACTTCCCCGTAATCACACAAAGAAAGAGATCAGTGAAAGCTACACCTCAGTATAAAGTACATAAATACTTAGCAAAGATAGATTGCACTGGGTCAAAGGTCAACTGCGGGACTGTGGTAGAGGGACCATCCTTCTCCTAATCAAATGGAACAGATTACGTCTGATCTGTACTGAGTGTTTCCGCTTTCGATGAGGTTTTCAGTGCAGTCCGTGTGAGTCACAGATGCAAACACCCATTTCTTGTTGCTGTGTGCTGTGGGCAAAGCAAGCTGTAACCAGCCCACATGCTTTGCACCCTGCAGGAGTCCTTGCAAAGCGCTTTGCGCCATCTAGTGGCCAATCGAGATATGAGAGGTGGAAAAGCTAGGTAAGAAACTGGATCTCTCTGCCCACTGCAGCAAGTCACATTATCAGCAGGGGTTATTGTGTTCTTTATATATCACTGGATCCTGAAAACTTTAGAATCTGCTCAAATCCACTGTTTTCCAAGAGTGCTTTAAATTAAATACCTTTTCCATTCTCCACAGGATTGTGTTCGATATTCTCACTGCAGATACTCACTGTGTGGGGCTGTAAGCCACGCTACCCGCAAGTTGTCTATGACCCATGTAAAACTGAGCATGCTCTCTCAGCCCAGCCTTCTCCTCACAAGAGATGTATGTGTCATTCCCTCCACAACTCTGATTCTTCCCTCTTTGCCTTTCAGATTGTCTACAAAGCCTGGCTCTGCTCCCAGTATTTTGAAGTCACACAGTTTAACTGCAGAAAGACCATCCCTTGCAAGCAATATTGTTTGGAGGTGCAGACGAGGTGTCCGTTCATATTGCCCGACAATGACGAAGTCATTTACGGAGGCCTCTCCAGCTTCATCTGCACAGGTACAGGCTGGGTGGGAGCCTTTCTTTGCTCTCCGTCATCATATTGCTTCCTTCTGCTCCCATAACCTTGAGACTGCACATAGGTATTTTTATGTGGCCTCTCTTCCTAAGTCCTGAAAAGCCTCCCAAACTGATTTAAACAGGGCTGATGTCTCTACCACACAGCTATACTGCAACTGAGAATCTCTGTGAATGTCTCGTGAGGATAGTTGCAGGGGAATGGGGCAATTTTAACAATGACTCCTGCATATCTTCTTATCTTAATCGGTATTGAGGACAAAATGAAATGTCAGCCTGGGTCATACATGTGCACATTGGTGTATAAGAGACCAGGATAGGTGATTTCTGATAACAATATCTCCTTTTTTTTTTTTTTTTTTTTTTTTTTTTTTTAAAGAACTGAGAGACAGGCAGGATACCAACACCAGCTCTGGTGTCCAGAAACCCATGAGCATTATGTAGTTTAGGCGGACAGAGAATACAGGGTCAAAGCTAAAAACAGTCTCATCCTGACAGATCGTCAATGGGGACAGCACCTTTACTGATCACTCTGATGATGTGAGTTCTTTGGAATTTCTCTTCTAAGAGGAGGGAAGGCCCAATTTTTAAAACAATTTACTTAACTTGTTCATCCAGAGGACCCGGTGTTGTTCCCCAGTACACACATGGTGGGTTCACAACTATCTATAACTCTGCCTCAGGGTGTTTGATGTCTTTTTCTAATCTCTGCAGGTACAAGGCATGCAGGCAGGTGCACAGAAATACATGCAGACAAAACACTAATACACATAAAATAAATAAATAAAATAAGGACAAGTTGAAATGCTAATTGTGACTATGTATCAAGTAGTTTATGCTCATTGTGACAATGTATCAGGTGGTTTCCAGGCCTCCACTGTTTAGTGTAACAAACTATCAAGATACAGTCAGTCGACTGAGAGCCAGCCCTGGCAAGCAGAAGTCATTTCTTCCATCACACAAGCTGGCTTTTCACTGGTGAATCACAATAACTCTCCCCAGCCCAGGCCACCACACATGCTGTGAGGATTCAGATGATGGAAAACTACAAGGTTAGCAAGAAAAGAGAGCAGGGTCCAGGGGATGCTGGGATGATGAATAAGAGGAAAGAGCAGGGTCCAGGGAGGAGGAAACTGGGATGAAAAAGAGGAGGAGAGAGTGGGGTTCAGGAAGAGAGAGGAGGAGAGGACTGGGATCAAGAAGGAGAAGAGAGAGTAGGAAGAAAGGGAAAGAGGAAGGGGAAGGGGGAATTAAAAAGGGTCAGCAAGAAGAGGAGGGGGAAGAGAGGAGAGAGCAAAGAAGACAAGGAAGGGCTGAAGGGGGAAGGAGGTGGTAAATAAAGGGAGGAAGTAAAGGAAACATCCCAAGAAGGAGGAAAAAAGTAAAATCTTATTTCACCAGAAATTATGCTGACTTTCTCAAAGAAGTTTCCATAACTGACCATAAGAAATGAAAGCTTGCATTCTAAAAGTCTAAACTTCAAGGGAACCTTGTAGCATGCTTCCTTCTGTGAAGGTCCCTGAGTCTTAGTAGCTGTCGCACAGCAAGTGGTCCTTCCTGACTTATCAGCAGGTCCCACCAAGAACCACAGAGACAAAAGCCCTGTGGAAGGTTTTCAGTTCATGGCCTTCATCATCTCTTGGCCTCTACCTGTGTTTGCAGAGTTCTCTCTAGATGCCTTCCAGGCTACTAGGACCCAAAGGCCTGGCACAGGTGCCTTCTACACCAAAGGCTCGTGGGCAACTTGATTTTTGGTTGGTTTTGGTTGTTTTGGGTTTTGTGAAATCTGCCTGTTTGTAGCTACAGTGACATCTCTAAAGAAAGGTGACAAAAAGAGAAATCTTTCAGTGGCCCAGTAGACAATGCCACAGTCCCTTGGAGGACTTCAGAGTCACCTTTTGCTGAGTACTCAGAGGCCTGTCTGTGGATTGCTTTCTGCTAGCTTTGTGGCCCTTATGTTACTAAGCTCAGAACTCTAAAGTTGGATTTTCATGCCCAGCACACAAAAATTTTGTGAGCTCACACAGCAGGAAGAAACATGGCTTTCTTCTGGGGTGGGACAAGGCTTTGGAGGAGACTCTGTGTCCAGGCTGTCATCCCTACCTGAGGTTGCAGAGTGAAATTGAGTCACATGGCAGGAGCTATGCTAAAGCGATTTGCACTTATCCTTGCTATCTGATGGTATGAATGAGAGTTCCAGGCATGACCAAAAAACAACTGTATCTCAGGAAAACAAGAAACCCAGACCTCTGCAGAAGCTTACGAAGCCCATGCTGGACTTTCTTCTGGAAGAGCAGCCTGCTGGAGCTCAGCACTCTCTCCCCAAGACAATTCAAATGCTTTCTGAAGCTCCAAACTGGCAGATACATAAGAGCTGCATGCCACCTTGGAGTGGATGTGAGCCAGCCAGGTTCCTCTATATGCAGTGAAGGAAAGGTCTTCTAAACTCAGCAGAGAACAGGCTCAATAGAGAAGTGATACATAACCTCCTTCCTGTAGCTGCTGGTCATGCAGGCCACCTGGATGGCCCCTAACAGCAGATGCACAGGCAGACATATAGCACAGGGCCAAGGACAAGCATTAAACACTATCTATTAAATGAATCGACCATCCAAGTCAGTCAGAAATGTTGCTCTTTCACTCCAGATTGTAAAAACAAAGGTAGTCAATAAGGTTATTTCAAAACCGTGGACCAAAAACTACAGTCACTTATCATTAAGAATCTAAGTTCTGTTCACAAGATGACTCTCAATGTTGGCAACATTATGAGACTTAAAGCCTGAGACTGGACAGGCTACAGATGCTGGGGAGAACCTACTACCATCACCCTGATGAATGGATACTGTGTTAAACAGAGTCCTGGTGGTTAATCATTATACCCACAGTTAGTGGTGCTCTCAACCCTCACCAGGGAGTTTCTATTTGCAGGAGATGCAGGATGCAGGAGATTAACACAGAGACCCACAACCAGTCAGGGTACAGACAACAGGAGACTGGGGAATGCTCAGCCATGAATGTGATGTCTATCACACACACACACA
>JANHMN010000015.1:3732819-3863476 GCA_030674055.1 Rhabdomys pumilio | reverse complement strand
ACACACACACACACACACACACACACACACACACACACACACATCCCAGGCAAGGCTCAAGAATCATTGAAGAAGAAGAGGCAGAAAGGTTGTAAGAGCCATAGTTGGTACATGACTAAGGAGGAATAGTGTCTGGGGAGTAACTAGCGGCTTCTGTCACATCGTGCACACGAACGTGCAAGCTCGAACCAGATAAAATCAAAGCATGCAGAGAGGAGGTGGGCACAAAGCCCCACCCCCAGCGGAGAACTATTGGTGGTTGATAACTTCTGGGGGACAGAGAGTTCGATTTCCTTAGTGTGTGTCTCCTGGTTAGACAGCCATGCTCCAGTGAAGGGCACGCTATATGGGCAGCAGAAATTAGACTTGATTGGTTCATTAAGCAAAGTTGGGTGGGCAGGGTATAGTATAAAAGAAGAACCAGTGGGAGTTGATATGATCAGAGTATCCAAATAATGAGAAGGGGAGGGAGGGAGGGAGGGAGGGAGAGAGAGAAAGAGAGAGAGAGAGAGAGAGAGAGAGAGAGAGAGAGTGAATACTGGCATTTCTTCAAGTTCAACAGATTTGATATGAGTGTTTTTTTCTGGTATCTACAAAGGAGGTCTCTCTAAACCTCCATAACTCTGAGAACTCCTGGTATCTGCTGAGCTCTTGACTCCATGTGCCCCCTTGCTGAATGCTGCTGAGGGACCCATTCTACCCAGGAGTGTTACTGAAAGGCGGGATAGTGACCCAGACTGTGGAGGAGCCCTTCAGTTCCCTTAGACAGTGGTGGATGCTTCTGATTTCCTTAACCACAAACATGGTACGGCTCAGGCCCGTGGCTCATAAAGTGTTAATCGTTTCAAAACATAAAATTTCTCAAAACGACCGTGAGGTATTTAGGATGAAATTCAACATTTCAGCACATGTCTGCTTCTGTGTTTTGTCTCCAGGCGTGGTCTCCTGTAGCTCCGGCTACCTTTGCACTTTGCACTTCTTCCATAGTTGAGAGTGATCTTGAACACCCATCCTCCTGCCTCTAATCTCCTATGTACTGAATCACAAGCAGTCAACACTATGCCTGATTCATACAGCACTGGGGAACAAATGCAGAGCCTGGAGCATGCTGGACCATCTGAGCCTCGTCCTTACCAATGGTCCATCATTCTTGGTGGTGCTTACAAAACTTAGCCATGTCCTAAACTTTAGCTCTCAAATGTAATGTTTTGATCATCAACAGAATAACCTGACCCTCTTGAAGCCCCAGAAAGCCTGTCCATTGTGGTAAAGTGTCCGATTCAGGGTGCTGCACGCATGCCCCAGTGTTCCGACAGACCATGTATCTAGATGGCAAAAGGGCTCATGCTTGTGTTTGATTTTGCTTTGGGAGGAAGGGGGATGATGAACTGAGAAACCTCTCTGTTGAGCAAAACTGACGTGACCAGAGGAGCATCTGAGGGGTAATTAAGAAGTTCTGGGTGTTATCAGGGCAGACTGTCATTCTGGGGATGACAGTACTGTGTCAGGGCTGGGGTGGTTGAATCACAGTTACTCACGTTAGTTCTGCTGTGAGTCTCATCACATACTGCCCTGTTGGGGTCTGCAGAGCGCAGGTAGTGACCAGAGTCTTACTAACCCAGCCTCCACTGTAGTAATTACAATGTTCCCTTCTCTGCCCCGCCCCCGCCCCCACCAGGGAGAGCTCCTAGAGCAATCCTTGATTGCTTACAGGCACTAGAGAGCTGAGATTAAGGAGACAGACGCAGTAGAGTACCACAGCTGTGGGTGCTATGGTAACAAACATGGGAAATTACCCTTTGATTGATGGATAAAGTAGGCCTGATGTCATTTGCTGCTCCAAAATCGCAAGAACAAAAGTAAAAGTTGGTCCTCTGGGGGTTACTGACAACGAAGATAAAACATATTTTGAGAATTCCGTGTAAATTCTGCATCCCATTCTTTTAGCTGTGACAAGGATAGGGTTATGTTTCTGCCTCTGGGGAAAACACTGTAGGCTGCTTTTGTTCCGCCCTTGCCAGCTGAGTTAGGTAAGGCGGTGGATGGTGCCGCCTCGTGGCAGGTACGTGCTACTGCAGGATATCTGAATGGCACATAGGAAAAGCCAATAATCATACACACACACACACACACACACACACACACACACACACACACGGATGGACAGACAGACAGACAGACCATGTAAACCATATCACAAAGGAGTCTTTAAATTTTTTTTAAATGTGTTCTCATTAAAGCAGTTATATAGTAGAAAATATGCTTTCTACAGATTTTAGTGTCAATGTCTCAGCCACTTTCTATTTCCACATTTAAAGTGTATGTATGTATGTATGTATGTATGTATGTTTAAGTACTTTTCCAAATTTAATTCTGGAGAATAGAATCCAAGTTATTTATAGCAGACCACAAACAATAAGATTATGAACCCTGAAGTCAAAAGACAAATTTGAAGAGATACGATATTTCTAGAAGAAAATGCAATGCAAAAAAAACCCAAACCAAACCAAACCAAACCAAACCAAACCAAACCAAACCAAACCAAACCAAACCAAACCACCACCACCAACAACAACAACAGGTCACAAAGTTAAGTGTGGATAACACTGGATCACTGCATGGCTGTGCTACTTCCTTTCTATAGATCCTGGTGTTTACAGGTGTCTGGTGATTCCAGTTCAGATTCTTCCTACTGATGACTGATTTTGTCTTCTACTTTCAAACATCTGCTTTTGGCAAGGGATCACATGGGGAACAAGATTTAGGATGTCTAAAGTCTCCCAGTATCTATAGGTTTGGGAAACGTGTGTCTACTGAAAGACCCCCTTCTTTGTAGAGTTAGTGAATGTCGCTAAGCCCATAGAATGAATACTCAGCAGAATTTCCCTTCAGGAAGACAGCTCCCCCCCCCCAGTCTAGTCTGATGGCTTCAGGAACATGGCTGCACTGCAGTGGAAGCTGGGCATTTCCCCACTTGTCTGGTTGAAGAACAGAGAGCACGAACTGAGGTACATCCTATGCAGTGATAGAGAACCCAAGAGAGCTTGTGGGCACACTCACAGAGCTCCAGATTTGTAGGTGGCAGTCTGCTACCCTCCACAAGCCCGCTGCTCTCCACAGCTTTGGGGAAATTCTAACACGCCTCCGGTGAACCTTCTGCTTCGGATCCTACAGCTTGTATGATCTAAGCAGAGAAATTAAATTAAATGGCATAGACTGGGAGTGTTGAAGGATTGGAGTCTGGAACACTGGCAGGAACTGGAGTTGAGCTAGTCACAAGAGGAGTCCAAGCTGAGTCACAGGGATCCAGAGGTCACTGCTCCAGGTCAGCGGGGCTATGTCCAGAGCCATGAGGGGGCATGTGTGGAGAACAGTGATTGGTGCCTCAGAGGAGGCTTTACTGACAGCATGACTCAGCTGCCCTTGAACCTTGCAAAGAACTGACATTCTGACATTTCTGACAGCCATGTGTGTCTGTGTGGAGACTCTAGACGAGCTAGCTTTGTTGGGTTAGTCTGTTGAGTATAATAGTTTCAGATTGGGAAAGATAGTGTAGCCTGCCAGGTTTAACAGGACAGGGAGACTTCATTCCCTTAGTCTGTCTGCTTGTCTCACCTGCACTGCGTCTTTGTGAAAATTGATTTCTAGTCTGTAGCTGCTGCAATCTGAACTTGCTTGGCCACAGCTATCATTACACACAAGTATAGAGCCAGTCATCATCTGGACAAGTCTGGATCACCTGGTCCATCTAGTCTCTCACTTCTTAAGCCATGGGATACATCACTGAATGCAGGACCATGAAAAACCAGCAAAAGTAAAAGATTTCTGAATGCGATCACCCCAGAACAATCCAAAGCAAAGGATAAATGAATTCCAGCTGTTTCTCAGTGCTCACCTGTCTTGTGTTATAACTCCAAAGAACACACAGCAGCACACAGTAGGGCTGCATTTTCCACTGTACACCATCAACAAAACGTGCTGAAAACCGAGGCTCACAGGGGAGACTGTTGTGTGCTATGAATTTCAGTGTTTTAATTACATGAAGTTTTCTGTTCCTATTGGGGGCATGATGGCTTGGTTACAGAAAAGAAAGACTAAATGTTTTTCTGCCATCATTTCTCAACATGTCAATATCTAATTTATGTATACTAGAGTGGTCTTCTTTTAGAACACTTGAATGTAGAAATTGCTGTTTGAGGTATCAACTTCAGTTTCAGAAAAAAATACCAGAAGAATTATGGCTTCAGATGAGGGCAAAATTTTCACGGGTTTATGAAATGGGTCTTAAACATCACTCTATCATTTTGTACTAACGATTTTTGCAAAGTGACACTTTCAGCATTATGACTATAGAATCAAAATATTGACCTAAGAGTCATTGAACCCTGCAGAATGAAATATTCACCCAAGAGTCAATTCTTTATACAAATATACATAATCACACCCACCCCACCACTGTGCCCATTGGCTTCATCTCATATGAATAGCAAAATTCAGTGCTTACTAAAGGAGAACCTTCAGACAAATTTCTTTATGACTTATTATCAGTAAATATTTGATTTGTAAAAAGAAAATGTGTAGAATAAAAGGGGTCACAAACGGAAAATGTTCAAGACCCTTTGTCTAGTCTGAGATTACCTTTCCAAGTCTGCTACTGCAAAAGCAAGAATAAGTCCAGTGTTCATATCATTAGTGGGATAGAGCCGCCAGTCAGCTAATTTGAAACCAGCTCCTAAGTGTCTCCATGGTTTGGTAAAGCAGAGTCCTTCCATGTGCGCACAGAACTGGAAGCCCCTGGCTCTCACCTCTTCCCTGTAGGTTGACAGTATTCACAAACACTCCCTGGCTCCGCACACCACACGTCACATCAAAAGCAGATGCTACGAGTATTTCGCAATGTGGACTATTTTTAATACGTAATTTTGTATTGATTCTTTGGGAATTTTACATTATAAATACTGATCATACTCACTTCTCAGTCCTCCCAGGTCCATCCCCACCCTTGGGATCTCTCCCCACACCCCCCCCCCCCAAAAAAGAAAAAAAAAAACAAGTCCAATTTGTATTGCCCATATATTCACTGGAGCATGGTCAAACTCCCAGTGGCCAGCCCCTTAAAGAAAACTGGGTTCTTCCCCACTTACACCCCTACACTGTTAAAAGCCATCAATTTCAGTGAGCTAGACTTCAGCACCCTTATCACAAACTTTAAGAGGTCTCCTCATAGCTTTCTGTCTAGGCTGTTATTTTTGGCGGGAAGGGGTGATAGGGCTTGTCACACCAGCCTCCTGTGAATCTGCAATCATCAATACCACTGCAAAGGTAGCCACCTTGTTCTTTAGTCAGCAGGAGCACAGGTCACGGACTTCTTTGAGGCAGTGCTGTTACTGAGTGCAATGTCTGGTCTGTGGTCCTACAGCAGATGGGTGCTGTTGTTGAGGTCTATGGCCCATGTTACCACCAAAGGCCATGTGGATAGCTGTGGTCTATGCTGCCAGGAAGCCATGTTGATGGACTTTTTTTTTCTTTTCTCTTAGGTTAAATAAAGACCAAGACTGTCTAGCTCTCTGTTCCTAGAAAAGTGTGTGGTCAGATGGCTAGCTCTGGCAGACAGATGGAAAGTGAGATTTTCAGATCCCACCCTCTGTCTCTCGAACATTTGCTGGTTCTTGTTTTTGCCCCATCCCCTGTCGTCTCTTCTCTCTCTCTCTCTCTCTCTCTCTCTCTTGCACATATGCAGAAACACACATACAGAAACAATAGATGTATTAGTTATATCATTGTCAAAAGTCAAAGCTTTTTATATGTGTTTCTAAATATTGCCATGAATCTGACTGACCTTAGTCTATATATTATATCTCTCATACAAAATATAATAAATACATCAACTTGAAACTAATATATGTATAAAATTCTAATGTATCATTCATATATGTATACAATTTAAGTTGCTACATCACACACTGAATTCAGATAAATAAAAGATGAAATGTTTATTTTAAAATAAATTTAAGTCTGAGTCTATGAGTTAGAATTTCAGCATGATGAAAATGGTGTGTGTGTGTTTGTGGGTGTGCATTTGTGTGTGCATGTGCATAAGCATGGATGTGTGTGTAGTGTGCAAACGTGTATTGCATGTTTGCCTGTATGTGTGTGCATGCATATTTGTGAATGTGTGTATGTAATGTACATACATATATTGTACATGTGTGTGTAGTGTGTGTATATGTATAATGTACATACATGTATCTCATGTATGTGTGTGCTTGTGAGAGTGTGTGCATGTGCATGGGTGTGTGTGCATATGTGTGTGTAGCATGCATACATGTATCTCATGTATGTGTGTGTATATGTAGTGTGGATACATGTATCTGCATGTATCACCTGTGTGCATATATATGTGCCTGTGTGTGCATGTGCCTGTGTGTTTGTGTGTGTAGTGTGTATACATATAACCACTGAGCTAATCTTGTAAAATACAGAAATGGTGTGAGTTCCTGTAGGTGAGGCAGAGGCAAGTCACTCACTGACCCAAGAGAAAACCATCTCCACAGATAGTCTTACCTAGGGGCATTGAATTTGGGCCTTTGGTGTATGAGTCTTGGGGGCACTGTTCAGAACTTAGACGTGTATTTGAAAGGAGGAAATTTGGAAACACCCACGCATGGTGGGAAAAACAGAGTGTGTGAAGAAGACTTGTGGAAAAGATGGCCTCTGGCATGGTGAGACCAACTACCCACTGCCTCCAGGAATGACTAACAACATTGTCAGCTGCACTCCAGCCCCATGTGAGAGAGCAATAGCCTGCTCTTCAAGCCAGGAGAGGAGGAAACCCCTGACTTCTGTGTCTATAGAACCTGATTTTTCCAGCCCCCACTGATTAGTCAGTGAGTAATGGCTTGAAAATTTGGAGTAAAACAGAGATTTTTATCAAGCCTTGCTTTAGAATAGAAAAAATTGTACCCCTTAAATAAGAAAAGATTTTTTTCAGCCTTCAAAAATTCACCCTGATTACAGCACAGGGAGTATCAAGGCGACTGTAGAAGCTATGAGATCTGAACCCTGGGGCAGAGACACTGGACTGAGTCGTGTTGCTCAATCCAGGACACAGGGCAGGATGTTCCAGATCTCTTCAGGTTAGATAATAAAGAGGTCTCTGAAATTTAGAATTTTTTGTTAAAATTTAGCACCACAGCAAATCTGCAGTGTGCCGTGTGTGTGGTATCCTGAGCCCCACTTGTCAGTCATTAGAACACTTTAGCCCTGAATCTGAGACCCCTTTGGTGCAGGATGAGACAGCATTGAGCATTCTTCAAACAGCCTGGCCCCTCTCTGAGCATGCTGCTGAAGACTGCTGAGAACGAAACTGTTCTAACTAACAGTGCCTTTTTAAAGGGAGAAGGTCAGAAAGGAAAGAAAAACAGGAGAAAACCTACGCAGATTCTTATTTGTTATATTTTCATTTGTTCTTTGAGAATTTGGTATGTGTATGCAATGAAATACAGTCATATCCACCCACCCATCTTCCCCTCTAGCTCCCCCTCCAGTTACCCTCCTCCAGATCCGTATCTCCTCCTCCTCCTTCTTAAACACCTCATCCACTAAGACTGACTAGCATGCTATGCATGCCTGCATGTGTGTAGGAAGCACTGGAAACCCACAGCTTTCTTACCTCTAGAAGATGTTGTCTTCTGTTTGGACATGTGTTTCTCCTGTCATTTTAAAACTGATTTCATAGGCTTCTCCTGAAGTTTTGAAAGGAATGACAGGTTAAGATTTTCACAAGATCTATTATTTTCTATTTCACTTTTGCTAAATACATTCTATTTCCATGCACTTTTCATTATTCTTTTTAGAATTTTATGTACAAGTAAGTATTGTGTATATATCACTGACATCTCAGCCTCTATCCCCTCTGTGCCTCCACCCCTTCTTAAGTTATTATTTATGATATGTATAGATACAGAGAGGGTGTGAGAGTGTGTGTGTGTGTGTGTGTGTGTGTGTGTGTGTGTGTGTGTGGAGTCAGTTCAGTATTGCTCATATTTATATTTATATATTTAGCACTCACCATCTGCAATTAAACAACCTATTGCATTGAAAAGATTAATATTTTCTCTTACCAGCTGCCATTGATTTACTGATTGTAGCTCCTCATCTAGAGGTAGAGCCCGGACAGTTTTCCCTGATCCATATTGACTTATCAACTGGTGTTGTCATTGGTTTTGGTCTTGTTTAGGTTACCATATTGCTAGAATTTCTTGGGTGCCAGAGGTTCTTGGTTCATGTCATATACAGAAGACATGGTCTCCCTGATGATACCCTACTTACTCCTCATTTAGCTACTGAGACACTCCCCAGCACCAAGGTCCTCAGTTCTAATCCTTACAAAGGGGATGATTTCCACCTCTGTCTATTCTAATTATCCCAAGAATAGAGAAAGTTCTGTCTACACAGCCACATTTATTTAAAATCATAAGCTTCATCAATTAACACAAACAGAGGATGGGATGGCCCCATAATGAGAGTGATCAAGAGTTTCAGAACAGACCAGCCAGTGCAGCCGACTGCCAGCTCCAAGACGTGGTTTTTCTATTGGCTTCCTGCAGTGTAGGGAGTCAGGATGTCTTGGATGGGCTCACTCAGGATGATACTACAAAAGAGAAATGTCTACAACGAGAGGACAGGGGCTCGGGCGCTTTCTCACTCCTCCATGATAGCTCAGGCATTACCTTCAACAAATGAGAAAACCAAAGAACAGAAGTTTACTTCCTTTTTCATGAGAAAGCCAGCTGCATTCCCCTGCCTCCAGTCTGATGCTCAGCTTTTTGAGCTTTGCTGCCTTTGTTTCCACGGGGGACGTGGTTTTTGTAACTGGAGTACCTGACATCCTTTCAATTAGCTACTGAGTTGACTCCAGAGGGTCAGAAACTGTCTTCCTGCTTTAATAATGAAACGCTTGCTGTCATTGGAGGTAATCCGTGCAAACAAACATGTCAAACTTCTATTCTTTCTTCACAACAATTTTTTTTTTCTTTTCTGGTTTTGAAGTATACCCTGCATCTCCTCTCTTGAATTTTCACATAGTCTATAAAAATTCTCTGAAAAGACCCAGTATTTGGGTGTCATAAGACTATTATTGTAAAGCTTTGTAGCTCAGAATTTAACAAAAAAAGGGAGCAGGCTTTCTTGTAGTGCTTAGGAGAGTTTTCCATTCTTTAAGGCAGTCAGTAGAATTCTCTCTCTCTCTCTCTCTCTCTCTCTCTCTCTCTCTCTCTCTCTCTGTGTGTGTGTGTGTGTGTGTGTGTGTGTGTGTGTGTGTGTGTGTGTGCGCCCACATGCATGAGCCTGCATTTATAAATGCATGCCCATGGATGCATGCCAGAGGATGACCTCAAGTCAATCTCAAGTTCAACTCCTCAGCTGCTGTCCATCTTGCAGGTTTGAGACAGAGTTGCTCTCTGGCCTGAGTTTCACCAGCAGGCTAAACTGGCTGGCCAGGGATCCCCGGGCTCCTCCCATCTCCATTTCTACAGATCTGTGGTTACAGCATCTGGGACCATACTTGGCTTTTTTACATGGGTTCTGGGGATCAAATTCTGGTAACTGTGATCACAAGGAAAGTGCTTTATCAACTGAGCCCTTTTCCCAGACACAGAATTCTAGCCTTGCTGGTGAGTGAAAAATAGCAAAACCATATTAAGCCACTGTGCTACTAAGGGCTTCTATTGTTGTGATAAAACACCGTGGCCAAAAGCAAGCTGGGGAGGGAAGGCTTTAGTTAGCTTATACTTCCACATTTTAGTCCATGATTGAAAGAAGTCAGGACAGAAACTCAAACAGGGCTGGAACCTGGAGGCAGGAGCTGATCCAGATACCATGGATGGAAGGGTGCTGCTTACTGAATTGCTCCTCATGGCTTGCTCAGATTGGTTGGGTCCTGCATCCTAGCAATGACACCACTCACAATGGGCCGGGCTCTCCCCCATCAATCACTAATTAAGAAAATGTCCTATAGCTGGATCTTGTAAAGGCATTTTCTCAGTTGAGATTCCTTTCTGTCAGATGACTCTAGATTGTACCAAGTTAACACAAAGCTAGCCAGGACAACTGACACTTGTCAACTTGACACACAAACATATAATGTCATAACCTATCCTTTCTTGTTTATCCCTAAGATGACACATTATCATCAATAGCACAATATAAAGCATTTTACAAACATAAAAATGCCCGTGGTCTTTGCAAATTTAAATTCATTAAAATTCAGCCTTTTTAAAAATCCATAGTCTCTTTTAAAAACTAAAATCTCTTTAAAAGTTCAGTCTCTCTGCCATGGGCTCCTATAAAATCAAAAATTAACTAAATATTTTCTTGAAGAGAGAGAGAACCAGAGCACAGTCACCATCTAAACAAAGCAAAACCAAACTCCAAAAAAATAGAATTAACCCAACGTTCAATGTCTAGAATCCATTCACAATCTTTTGGGCTCCTCCAAAGGGCTTGGGTCACGTCTCTGGCTCTTCCATTCTATAGAGCATACAGTTTGTCTTCTAGGTACCACCTGCTCCATTCACTACTGCTGCTGTTTCTGGTGGTCATCCCATGGTATTGGCATCTCCAAAAATGCTAGTGTTCCTTGCTGCAACTGGGCTGTACTTACACCAATACCCTCTCCTGAGTTCTCTTCAGGAACTCTAGACCTTCCACACAGTGTCAAGCCTCAGCTGCTCTCTGTCACCTCTTCACGCTTTTAAACCAGCACCACCTGAGTGGCTTTTACACTAACAAGTTTAGCTGCTAGTGCAAAGTACATCCTTGGTGACTTTGGAACACAGGAACTTCTGCATGCTGATCCAGAAAAAAAAAAAACACTTCCCAGAAGACTTTACCTCAGAGATGCTGGTCTCTTCTGAATCACAGCTGATTCTTCAGTTCCAGCTGACCAGATGCTACAGATTCTTCACACAAATGGCCTGGTGGTGTCTTTGCTTTCTGCTCTTGATATTCTCATCTTCCAAGCTTCTACAGAACAGCTCACTGAGTTCTCAACACTCAGTGGTTTTTCTCACTCAGAGTTCCAAAGTCCTTCTGTAATTCTCCCAGAGCAACATAGTCTGTCACAGCAAGACCCCACTGCCCCATACCAACTTCTGTCCTAGTTAGGGCTTCTGTTGCTGTGATGAAACACCATGACCAAAAAGCAGGTTGGGGAGGAAAGGATGTTTTGTTTTTTGTTTTTGTTGTTATTTTACTTATATTTTCACATTTTAGTCCATGACTGAAGAAAGACAAGACAGGGAATCAAACAGGGAAGGAACCTGAAGGCAGGAGCTGATGCAGAGACCAGACCATAGATTGATGCTGCTTACTGGTTACTCCCCATGGCTTGCTCAGCCTGCTTTCTTATAGAACCCAGGACCACCAGCCCAAGGATGGCACTTCCCACAATGGTCTGGGCCCTTACCTATCAATCACTAATTAATAAAACGCTCTATAGTTGGATGAAAATGGAGACATTTCCTCGGAACTGTCCTTTCGGAGGAGTCTAGATTATGTCGAGTTGCCATAAAACCCCAAGACAATCACCAAAGGGAAGACAGTATTTTATGCCATGCATAGTTAGCACATGTCACTATGGGTCACATCTTTCCAGATGTGATTCTAAATGTGTGTGCAAAAGTGTAGCAGGCACAGCACAAGTCTCACTTTGTTATATAATTTATACTTTCTTGTTATATGTAGAATACTTCTGTGAACATGTGTGAATATCTAGGCACTTATCTATCTACTTAATATTCTTTAAGTTTGAGAACAAACCATGAAAATCTTCAAATCTTTGTTATTCCCAGGATCTTAGGAAGTCTATGGATTCCCAGACCTCAAAAACAGCTTCTTCATGCATGGACTTGAACTTCTAACTAGCATTTTGTGGTTGTAACCAGCAATCACAAACTATTGGGTTTTGTTGTTGTTGTTGTTTGTTTCTTTGTTTTTAGTTTCTTAAATATGATTGTTTTACACAGCTCTTTTTAATTTCTTTTCATATTACTTCTTGATTCCCAATTCTCTCTCTCTCTCTCTCTCTCTCTCTCTGTCTGTCTGTCTCTGTCTCTCTCTCTCAGACACACACACACACACACACACACACACACACCTTCTTTTTTTCTTTTCTTTTTTCTCTTTTTTCTTTATACAGTGCCTCACTATGGGAATCCTCCTGCCTCTGCCTCTTAGTGCTGGGGCTGCCTCTATGTGCCATTATACCTGGCCTTAATGTCTGATTCTTAATTCAATAACTGACAATCTCTCGCCTGCTCTATCCTCCCCAAGTCTCTCTCTCTCTCCATCACCACTTAAACACATTTATTAGTTTTATAGAACTTCCAAAGAGAGGTTGTTGGGATTTTTGTTGGTTTTTTGTTATTGTTTGTTTGTTTAGTGGGGAGCATTCTGGAGAAACACAATTATAGAAACTTTCAGAAATGCTTATTTGTGTTTTGTTTTGTTTTAAAGGATGGATAATCTGGTTCTCAATTTAGAGTTGCAATAAGGATAGTAAATATTAGTTTTTAAAAAATTAAGAATTAAATTAAGAATTAATAAAGAATTAAAGAATAATTCCCGGATAGGTACCGAACCTTATCACTTTAATTTCATTTCTTGGCCAGTTAGTGAAGATTTTCCAGCTCCGTCATGTTAAATCTTTGTGGATGCTGATGACGTCAGTAATTCTCATAGACAAAGGGGAGCAACCAGTAGCAAACAGGAAAGTGGCGCAGGAGGCAGACAGAAGCAGTGTGCATGACGTCATTGCTCTTCCTTGTGCTGTAACTAAGGCATAGAGATGTTCCATGTGACGACTGACCTGCCAGAATGTGAAATAAAATCCGCCATTATTTTCAGCAGTCTCAGACAGCAGCTTAGTTTCCAGGGAAGGATGGAGTTTGTCTGAGAAAGAGCCTTCTCCAGGAAATCGGTTCTCCATCCAGGAAATCGGTCCTCCATCCCAGAAACCTGTCCTGTTCCCTGTAAACACTTGACATTTCTAAAGGTTTTGTGACTCCTCTCTGGAAGCTGCTTTCTTATTTTATGACGTTTTTTATTGGAAAGTATCACTATAAGCATTAAAACTACTAAATGTCAGACGCCAGTGCTCATCAGTTACAAGCACCGGATGCTCTTCCAGAGTACTTGAGTTCAATACTCAGCACCCACATAGCGCCTCACAACCACGTCTGTAAGCCCAGTTCCAGGGGAGAGCCAATGCCCTCTTCTGGCTTCAGGTTTACATATGGTCTCATAGACATACAAGCAAGCAAAACACTCACTCATACACAGCAAAATTAATTATTAACTGATTGATTAATAAGTGATGTAAATAAATGAAAAACACTTGGTGTCAGTTCAATTAAAACCTGAAAAAATAGCTAATTATTCTAGGGGTTGTTTTGTTTAGTGATTTGGGTTTTTTTTTTTTTTTCTGGCTATACTGTATATATTGACTTTATTTTCGTCATTGTTTTGGTGATACTGAGATCAAAACCCAGCACTTTATACATGCTAGGCAACTTATACATTACCATTAAGCAGCAACATTAGTCTCAAATAGTACTCATTCTGAAATAAATGACCTGACTTTTTCCCAACCTTGTCTATAAACTACTATAATGTATTTTATTTTAGTCAATCACTAGTAGGACTTTTTTTTCCAAGTTGAGGGTCTAACCGTTTTAAGTTTTAGCATTCGTTTTTTAAAGCCTCAACTGTTTATTTAAACGTTTAACATTTCAAAAACTGAAATAAATTATGAAAATGATTTCTCTTAGTCAATAAAGCAAATACCTGAAATCCAAGCCTATTTACAAGGTATTTGAAACTATGACTGTGTGTCGGTGTGTGGCTGAGTGTGTACAGACCTAGGAGAGGTTTGTGTGTGTTCTGTGATTATACAGAGTCTGGTTTTCTTTCAGAAAGCAAGACAGGAAGTGTTGCCTGCGCGGTAAATACAGGGATGGATCAAAGCATTAGCGAACCTGTCTCTTCCATCACAGCTTACCGTTTGAGACACAGCAGCTGCAGAATTATTCGTACAGTTTCCTGTTTTCAAGAATATTTCCTAAGCAGAGAGTCCTAGTTATGGGGAAATTCCAGTTAGAATGCTCTGTGAGCCAAACTGATTTACAATATGCGATACGTGCCATTTCCCAGAGAAAATGGGAGAATAAATAGAAACAGAGCACCACAGGCAATACTTAGGGAGAGTGATGGCTTCCCTTGTAGGGCTTCTGAGTAAGGGGCGCTATGAATGATCCTCTGCCGAGGTCCAGAACCCTCAGCAAGAAAACTTGGGAATATCCTCAGACAAATCCAAGCTCTTCCAGTCCTCCCGGAATGCGTGAGAGCAAGGCAGCTTAAAAGGAAAACATTCTGCAAGAACCTTGGGTCATAAACGTGGAAGAGGAAGGAAATTTCCTTTTGCCTTCCCTTTTTTGATGGCTCCCACCGTCTTCATTGGAGTCCTCGGGTCAAGGGGTAGAGGGTCAAGACAGAGCAAGGAAGGACAGGAGCCACTCCAGGTGACAGGGCCCATTCGCTCAGGAGACCCACGAGACTCTGAGGTTTAGAATATGATGCTCACTTCTTCTGGAACCTTTGTGGTTTTCCTGTGCACAACAATCCCATGTCATCAAAGCAGCTCTCAGGTCAGCCCACCAAGGAGTCATTCCAGGTGGGGTGAAGAAATAAAGGATATATTTGGTGAGTGTACTTTCTCTCAGTCCAATAATTTTTTTCTGTTTTCTCAGAGCGCATTTTTCATAATTAAAAAGCATCACTGTGAGGACTCTGAGGGAAATAACAATGTGAAATGTGATATTTAACAGCACACACTGGTTTCTGTTTAGACTGTACCTTTCTGGCTCCAAACTGTCTTTGTTCTGCTAAAATGCTGGAAAACTTGAGAACACTGGTTGAGGAAATTCTCTGCTTAGCCTCAAGACATTTCAAATGCCCAGTTTATTCTTGAGCTTAATGAATGAGCAAATTCTCTGTGTCACGTTTCTGGCTTTCCGATGCAGATCTTTGATTTTAATTTTATTGAGTATCATTTACAGTTTAGAAGTGATCCATAATCTAATGTGTAGCAAGCTCTCTGTGGCCCTGGCATAATTGGGTCCATGTACAGGCTTTCTGAAGAGTGTGTGTCATATTTCTTCCTGATAGAAATTCACTCTCACTTTATACAGGGGTAATGACCAGGCTCCCACCAAACTCTGTGTCTGCTCAAGCCCTGTGTTTAAAGAGAGGAACATTCCCATATAACCTATCTTTTTATCCTGTCCTGAAACTGAAATCTTCTCCAGAGAAGTTATCATGTGTAATGCTACATAAAGGCTATGTATAAAGAGTTGTCATCCTGTATTTTTTGTGGAATAATACTGGGGAAATGTGTGCACACTTTTAACACAGGTGAAGTAGTTTTCAAACATTTCCATGTATGATGGTATAATACACAGGTATGGATGCTGTGAGTTTGAAAGACCAAATCATACTAGCATTTCCTTTCACTATCTGGCTATGCCCAGATACTTTGTCATTCAAAGAATTCAATTATCAAATCTCCCTTTGGTTCTTTCTTTCATTAAACAAGTATCCACTTTTCCTTTTTGACAATTTTACCTTGAAATAGGCTTGGAATACTAAGATGGAAAGGAATAAGAGCAAGCATTATCTACACTGCCAACTAGAAGAAAACTAATCCTTTTAACTTGGCTGTGTATAGTGATAGCGCTTTCTTTGAGCATTTAGAGGTGATGTCCCACCCCTGTCTCCTCCACTCAAACTGGACATTTTCAATGTATAATTTCTTTACTAAAATTTGACCTTACTTTTAAAGACACGGTTAAAAATTGTAAATATATAAATACTCAAAATCTGATTCTTTTCAGACGGCCAATACAGTTAAGATGGAACTCGTGTCACATTGTCTTGATTTCTCAATTATAAAATAACCTCTGAAAGCTAGCAGTTCTCTTCAGATTTTACTTTTTACTGTTTGTGAGAAAAACATACAATTTGAATACTTGAGCAGTTGAAAAAAAGAAAAACTGGTGAGCGAATTTAAAGTCCTAGATTCCACTAATATAGAGTAACTATTGCAGTAAACATGAAATGAAAGGGTGTGTCAAGGTCAAAATACCAATTTCCAAAGCCATTTTCTGCAACACTAAGTTTAGATTTTCATAATGATGAAAAGAGAAAGCAGGGGAGAGGGAGAAGGAGAGGAAGAGGGAGGGGAAGGGGGAGGGGAAGGGGAGGGGAAAGAGAGGGGAGGGGAAGGGGAAGGGGGAGGGAAAAGGGAGGGGAGGGGGAGGAGGAGGGGGAGGGGAAGGGGAAGGGAGAGGGAGAGGGAGAGGGAGAGGGAGAGGGAGAGGGAGAGGGAGAGGGAGAGAGGGAGAGAAAGAGAAGAGAGGTCTTAGAGGTCTTAGTAATAAGTAAGTCATTGCATTTAAATGTGAGTGTGGCTCCTGCCTCAAAGTAGTGATCTGAAGCCAAAATTTTACCTCCCATCTGTCTCTAAATTCTACTGAATCTAATGTAAAAAGTTTAAAATGTAGTTCATTTATAGAAATAACAAAACCTGAAAAGTGGTTCATTATTAGAATTGAGATTTTTAATATATGTGAGTGCCTGAAAAGGGCAGATTCCATAGTCCAGGGAATCTACAGTGAAAACTACAGAGGGCCTGAGGTATCTCCCTGGAGATGGATCTCACAGATGAGGTCTGACTGTGTCTTCTGTGCCTGCAATATCACTACTAATATTTATTCCAGCCAAGAAATCTCTAAGTCACAAGTGAAAGAGAAGTTATGACTTGTAAGTGATATGTGAATGTCATTAAAATTGCTCAAAGAAGGCTCATAAAATGTCAATAATTGAAGAGAAATAGATTTGAAATATCTAAGTTAGAGTCAAAATGGTAAAATTTCAGCTTGGTGCAGTTACACTGACTGACCTGTCACTGCAGCTGAGGCATGAGAATCATGTGATCCAGGCCAGTCTGGACTACATGGTGACACCCCAACTCAAAATAAAAGGAACCAGTGTCAATTTGCTCATTAACTAGTGTTTGCTCCTTTAATTCAACTATTAAAGGTAGGGTCAAAAACAATAATAACACTGTGAACTTCTAAATTTTGAAAAATATGTGCTTAAGTATGTTTACACAGCAAATAGTGGGAAAAGAGAATAATGAATAAAATATTAAATGCTCAGAAACCATATTATGGGATGAGAACAGAGCAAAGCATTACAGATCTGACAATGAATGTAAATGGATCAAATTCTTCAGCCACTGTAAAACTCTACGGTGTAGAACATAATATAGAGAAAAATACAGGGAGGGTATAGAAAATTAAAACAAGACACAAAAGCATATGTGCTCTGTTATAAAAAAATAATCGTAGTAAACAAAATGTACCCAAAGCCAAAGCAGAAATCATAAGACAAACACCTCAACAGAAGTAACTTACAATTAAAATGTGGAAGTACCAGTCTTCTTGGTTAGTAGTTAATGTTCCTGGGAAACATAAATGATGAAGTTTGTACCTGCTGACATACAGGAAAATAAATAGGTAAGCAACAGATTATAATATTTATAAATGCATATACATAAAATATAGACAGAAAAATAATTATAAGCATCTATGTTACATATTTTTCAGTGACTAGTATTCTGAGTAGACAGAAATTTACCAAAACAGATGCTGATCATGACTATAGAATGCTAACACTTGCAAAAGAAATTAAACAACAAAAAGCAAAAGAGATTAAACAAGACACTTGCCAAACACATGTGAATGTATAAATAAAAACCACTCAACTTAATACAAATAAAACTTTACATGAATGACAAAAGTATTCTAAGAATATATAAAACAAACTACAACAATACAAAAACAGAAAGTAATGCATTGGTGGAAAGAATAACACATGATAAGGGCAAGAATACATCCTTAATAATACAAGGAAAATAAATATAATACTCAAGTCTCACCAAGAACAGAAAAGAAAAACAGAAACACTAACCACAAAGAGGCAATGTAGATACATTAAGAGTTTGAATTCTGTAAGTGTCAAACTTTACAACATGAGCCATTTTAAAACATGAACTATCCAAATAACAACAAAAAAGTCACCTCAACACATTAATAATCAGAAAATAAATAGGAATGTATTATAATTACCTTTAAGAAAATAGATCCATGAAGTTTAGAAATTCTACCCTTTTAACCTTTTGGGTTTTCCTTTTAAATTTTTTATTGTATAAAAACTTCTCATTTGACTATAATGTATTTTGATTAAATCCACCCCAACTACCTCCCTTCTTGTTTAGTTTTTATCCTTGAACCACTTTTCCTGGCAATCCTGCTGCTATTGTAAGCACACAGAATCAATCCAGTTAGTGCTGGCTATAGGCTGATGGATCTGGAACCTTCCACAGTGTGGGCAGCCTGTCAGAGGCTGCACTGCTGAACCCAGCAGCTATTGAGCTCCTTAGATGGGATGGGAGTCCAGAAGTGTCTCTTCCACCTCCTGTGAGCACAGATGTGTAACAGTCTTGTCAAGCAAACACGGGTTCCTTGCAGACACCACTGCTGCTATAACATAAATGCTTGAAACTTGATGCTCCCGAAACTATATATATATCAGACGTACTCTGTGTACTCCTATTTATAGTGGGTGTGCAAATATATAACAATTACTAGCAAACAAAATGGACGTTGAAAATGTAAAAGATAATCTCATTGAAATGTTTTATATATGAAATCTACAAATCATGCTCATTCCATATGTGTATTTACCTTGATAAAAAAGGTAGATGTAAATTTTTTGATAGTCTTTTTCCTCTTTATGATGATGACATTGAATACAATGATGGTGATGTCATGATGATGGTGTCATGATGATGATGATGATGATGATGATGATGATGATGTGATTAGGATGATAATGGTGATGATGATGACAACAATGATGATGATGACAACATGATGATGTCATGATGGTGATGTCACGGTGGTGATGTCATGGTGGTGATGTCATGGTGATGATGATGATGACAATGATGATGACATGATGATGATGTCATAGTGGTGATGTCATGGTGATGATGTGATATGATGGCAACTATGATGCTGACAATGGTGATGATGATGGAGTCAGATTAGTTTGCTTTTGTCTTGTTTTTCTTTGTGTTACTATTTTCTAAGCTTTCACAATCAGAACTCGCAACCAATATTTTAAAGTTTTTAAAACTATTCAAAAATTGAACTTTCTTTCTAGATGCAAATCTATCAAATATCACAGATAATAGAGGACTTATCACAAATGACCTCACCCATTTAAAGAGTTCGTTTAGATATCTGGCCTTCTTATGCTGAGATAATATCATGTTACTGCATAAGGCTTATGTTCTTTGGGGGGACAGTTGTTAGGGCCCACACTCACACATGCTAAGCATGCATTCTAGCACCCAGCACACCCCCTAGGAGTAACTCACAGTTCCTAGGAGTAAGAATTTGGAAAACATAAAGTTCTTCCATCAGTCAAAGTGTCATCTACTGAGTCACTAGTCCCAAGTCCATTAAATGACTAGTCTCAGTAGCCAAGAAATAGACAGCACAAGTGTCTGACTGAGGAATTGATAGAGGATGTGTGATAGATATTTGAATATACTTGTGAATCTCTGTGATGATGTGGTTAGAATGATGCTGATGCCATGATGATGATGTAAACCATTCTACCACCGTAAGAAATTAAGGAAACCCTGCCATTTCAGCAGTGTAAATAGAAACAGACATGATCCTGTGAAATGAAATAACCCTGGTGCAGAACCATAGTCCCATTGTCACTCCTGAGTGACTCTAACACAGTTGGTCTTGTAGATGTTGTGAGCAGAATGGTGTTTTCCAAGTGCAGGGGTTGCCCAACAACAAACAGGAGGATGTCCTGGTGTCACAGCGTACAGCAGGGTAGTCACCAGCAACAGCAAGGAGAAAGACAGGGCTTTAAACATCTTCATAGAGAGATGATAAAAGAAGGACAGGCCATGTTTAACTTAATCCAAGCCTGGTACAATGCAGACATATTGAACATATTGAAACACTGCCTGGTACTCTAGAAATGCATGCCATTGCTATTCTTTTATTAATATAATTACATTGATTAACTAAATATATTATCAATACATTTGGGTTTTTTTTTCTAAGATGAACAGCAAGTGTATGCTTCTTAATTTTCCAGAGTGATTGTTATGCCATAGGCATGTGGACCTCCAGGGAGATGAGCTGGTGTCCAGTGGCTTCTTCCTCAGGATGGGCTGGTGTGCATCTGCTGTAGATGAAGCAGTGTCTGGAGCTAAGCTGAGGGGGACATGAAGAAATACTAGCTCTAAGGAAAGCAGAGAGTTGTAGGAACAAAAGCTTAGAGTCTACTGTTCCTTCCTGAGCTGGGGCTGAAGGAGGTCCCCTTGAAAAGGACTCACCTGGAACTTATGCTTCAGAAACGTTCTTTTCCTCCCTTTCTAAAATGTCCTGGGGAATAATTTGAACTTTAGCATGTGTACATGTCTCCTGGTGAAAACTCTCAAGACGAAGAGGCAAAGAGAGAATGTGGGAGTTATGCTAGTCCTAGACAAGCATAATTGTATTATTACACACTAATTGTATTATTCGGTCTCTTATGGTTTTAGTTTAAATTAGAATCCAACTTCTGATTGACTTCTTCCAATGAGAAGAACTTATTTTTATGACCTTGTGGGAAAAAAAATTTCAATTCTTAACTTTTAGAAAATGATCAGGTGATACCTGGGGTCTTATTTGTATATCTATAACAGCTTTTCATTGTAAACTTATACTTTAATAAATGACTGGTCTATCATTGAGATTTATGAAAAAAATATACAATAAAAATGTCGGGGCTACAGATCTCATTAATTCAGTTTTTTTTCCATATTCTTCCTAGGCGAAGGTGAAGTTTACCTTTGAATGCCTAAGAAGAAATGACTATTGTAAGCATCACTATAAACATATTGAAGCGTATTCTATTGAAAAGCTTCTTTGTAGTTAAGTGAATAGATGTGTTTAGTTCCTTATGCAATGAGTGCCCGTGAACTGTATATTTTGTCTAGGTAGTCTTCTATATAGTGGGAATGTAACGATGAAAATATTCAGTTCATGCTTTCAAGTTGATGGTTGGGTTTGGAAACTGACATGAAAATTGGGCAACTGTGATTGAAAGGAAAAAAATGGCTGTGTTGGAGAGTAAAGCATTGTATGACCTCATGCGAGGAGTTTCTGCTCATCCACTCCCGAGGGATTCACGAGATGAAGGCAGACATTGAGGAACATGGGGCAAGAAAGGGCAGCCTGGCCCCAGGGCAACCTGGCCCCACGGAATGTTTCGTAATTGCCCGGACTGTAGGGCATTGAACTGTAAGAGATGGGAAAGGTGTTTGGACCTGAGTGTACAGAGGTGAAACCCCACGGCTAACCACTATTGTTAACGTTAGCCAAAATTATCGATCTATTTCTGTCATTCACCAAGCCAAGCACTTTACATGAAAAAAAAATGTCACTTAATTCTTGAAACTCTTCTCTTGTCGCTAAGATTTTCAAACACGAGGGTGTTGTGATGAATGTTCATTTTTAAGGCCCATGAGAATAACCAGTAAATAAAATGAAAGCAATCACCACAGCACTGGCCGCCAGGCAGCTTATTCAGCTACGTCTTACAGTATACAAACTACAGCAAGGCACACACAAGAGAAATTCTAGTTTTTACTCGTCTCTTTGACAGCTTCAAAGTTCTCATGCATCGGTTTTAAAATACAGCGATGTGTGTTTTCAGAGAAAGGAGAGAAAGAAGCAGGACTCAGCTTGAATTAAAAAATGAGAGGAAGGAGAGAGGGGGAGAGACAGAGAAATAGAGACACAGCGAGTGGGTGAAGGAGAGAGAGACACAGACAGAGACACACAGAGAGAGATAGACAGAGAGACAGAGAGAGATAGACAGAGAGACAGAGACAGAAACAGAGACAGAGGCAGAGGTTGCAGGGTAGATGGGAATGGTGGTAGAAACAACAAGCACTTCAGTGTCAGGCTTCACACTGGCTCATTAAAGCTTCAATTCTTGGGGTCACTCACAGTGTAGCAAATGGGAACCTGCTCCCAGTTAGTAGGAGAGCGGCCCCTCCTATACTTTTTTGGGTCACAGGCAGGATGAGGAACTGTGGGCAAGCAGGGTTTCCAGGGCTCTGAACCCTTAGCCCTCTCACTTGACAAACCTTGTTGGTGTTAGCATATGGATAGTGACTTCGTTCCTGTTAAGTGTTGAATGATGGTCAAGTACACTCGGTCTCCATGTTCATCTGGAACCGGAAGCTCTGATTGTAGTCTAGGGCTCACCTTAGGGCACGTGGAAACCCAGAGCACACTTTACCACACTTATAATCCTCCTGAAGGACGCTGGGATGAGGCTGCCCCCTGCAACCTTCCCAGTCCCTTAGCATCCTCAGCCTCTAACCTCCCTGCTCTTCTCCCCACTCCAGGGCTCTACGAAACTTTCCTAACCAATGATGAACCCGAATGCTGTGACATCAGGAGCGAGGAGCAATCCGCACCCAGACCCAAAGGGACCGTGGACAGAAGAGACTCCTGTCCCAGGACGTCGCTCACAGTGTCCTCGGCCACAAGACTGTGCCCTGGCCGGCTGAAGCTGTGTGTACTCGTCCTAATCCTCCTCCACACAGTGCTCACGGCCTCCGTGGCGCAGAACTCCACGGGGCTGGGCCTGGGCGGCCTCCCCACGCTCGAGGACAACTCTACCCGGGAGGACTGAGCGCAGCCAGGCGCGTGCGCACAGCACAGGGCTGGGCAGGGGCACGCGCGCGTGCACAAAGCAGCAGTGACCCACCCGGGATGCTCACCTGCTGCAGCCCGGGAACTGAACCCACCCGGGTGCTCTACCCTTGGACTTCCTGCAAGGCCTGTGGGTAACATTCAACAAGATGGGCCCGATCCCCAACATGGACACAGCCGCAGCCTTTTACCGACTAAAAGGCTGCGAGTGACTCAGTTTCTCACACCATTTTATACACTGTGTTTTAACGTTTGGAGGTTTTCTTTGCTTTTGGTTCGATTTGGATTTATTTTCCGTTTTTAAATTTATTTCATTTTATTTTATTTTATTTTTCTGCACTTGTTAATGCAGGATTTCTTTGGGGGTAAACTAAGTCTCTCCTCTGTCTATCTATCGATTTCTAGTCATCGTGTGTCCATCAGATAATTCTGTCTACGTCCTGTCAGTTTCTAATAGAGGAATGACCGCTATAACCTCACGGTGTAGCAAAAAAAAACAACAAAAAAAAGAATAAAAAAAACAACAAAAAAAGACAAAAAAAAGAAAACAACAAAAATTAAAAAAAAAAAAAATCCCTAAGCCTCCTTCCAACCCATGGACGCCACGCCCTGCAGGCCCTGCTGGCCCTCGCCTTCTTCTGTCCCTAAGCAGACAACATCCGCTTGCTTCTGTCTGTGTCTCGCATGGTGGGTGTGTGTCCTGCACAAGCCCGAGCAGAGGGAGCCAGGGGCCTAGCAGTTCCTCTGGATGATCCAGCAGAGTGCTCAGAGTCAGGCAGTTCACAGTTTTATGTGGGAAACACACACATACACACACACACACACAATAGAAGAGTGAAACACGCTCTCTTGGACGAGTCTCTCCAGTGCCCATCCCCGGTTCTTTCTTCCTGACCAGGCAGACAGGAGCTGCCCATAGCCCACTGCCCGCGAGGTGCGGGCAAGCAGCCTTTCTTCAACAGTGGGCATTTGACTCCTCTGAGCGATGGGAGTGAAGACCAAGACCGCAAATCCAGACTTCTGTTCCTCCCTTACCATGGTGATGGTGGGAGGGATTCTAGTATACAGAATATGTACCATTTTATCCCAGTATTGCCCCAGCATAGGGTTCCAGATTCTTCCAGGTATAAAACGTATACAGCTCTGCATTATCACAGAGGAAAATCTTTTCAAAACAATCAACAGGTCAGCCATTTTTACCACAGTGTGAAGCGTCCTCACTCCAGCAAGCTCTAGGTGGCTGAGAAAAAGAAGTCTAATCACTGTTCGTATTTTTTTTTTCCTTCGTGGAAACATTTCACCTGCTGAGTGTATATGAATTTGCTTTCGAAAAAGGCTTTTATGGGTTTACAGTAGGGCCAGTGGAAGGGAGAGTTAATAAGGGCTGTTTTTACAAAACAAACAAACAAAACTAATAATTTTAAAAAGACACTTCACATTCCTTCCTGTTCTCTAACTACACGTGGGAAGTGCACTTCGGGTGGGTTTGCTGTGTGGCTGAGAGATGAAGGAAATCCATAGACAAGGTCCTCTTAGTGAACAAAATTTAGTTGTTAACTTTTAGCTATAAAACTCCCCCAGGCGTTTGTTTTCGTTCAGACAGATCTAACCTCTGCATCATGCTTAACCCTGCGACATGCGTACAGTATGCATATTTTGTTTTGAATAAAATGTTTTGTTCCAGTCTGTTAAGAATATTAAAAAAAATAATAAAGGTATTGCTTAATAAAATTGCTAGAATTGTTTAGCAGTACATGCACAAATATTTTACTAGATTCTTTGTTTTACTAGTGTTTTGTTGAGACTGAAAACCCTAAAAATGGCCTGCATAAATACAAAAAGAAAAAAAAAACACCAAAAAGTGCAAAACTCTCTAGTTTCTTTTTCCTCTTCTTTAAAAACAATCCTTTCTCTCTCTCTTTTCCCCCTTAAACACGGTGATTTGTTTACAGGTGTGTGTGCACACACATACACAGAAGTACTACGTTTTAATTTGTGAAGACATCTTTGGATATATAAGAGGTGGCAACATGGGTTTGGGGGGGGCAGTGTAACTGCATTGCTGATGGCCAAACACTTGCAGAAATAAGCATTTGACCATCCTTATCAGTGTCTTCCTGAGTGAGGACTCACCTGGAGAGCTGTATTCAAACAGCTTAAGGTGACTATGCATCTCCTGGGAAGTCTGCCTGCCCCTCAGTGGGAAAGTCATACCTGATCTCTTCAACATCTTTCAAGCTCCTTCCACTTGTGCACTGTAGCCATTCCATTCTTGAAAAGGTTACATTTTGCCACCCCCCTCTTTGCTGGTATAAAGAGAAGTTGTTATTCTTTGTAAATATAGAACAGCATGGTAACAATTGAACACTTGAGCCCTGGACATGGTGGGGGAAGGGACAGGATTTCACTTTCTCTTAATATCTTCTGCAACTCATGAAAGATACTTTCAATCCCCAAATGAAAGAGACAGGAAGTCTGCTTTTCTTTTTAGAATAGGAAGACAGAAAAATGGGAAAAACTACATTACTTTCCCTGGGAGCTGAGCTCACACAAAAGACAACTTTAGGTGTTAGTTGAAACCTTATACTGCTAAGTGTGAATACAAAACCATGGCTTAGGTAAAAGAGGGCAAGAGGGTGAGGGCGGAAGGGAATAGACCCTGCCCTGGTCAATGCTGAGATCACTGGGGAATCTATAATTCCCAGGGGATATGCCCTCACTTTATTCACTTGTTGTCTCCCAGTGCCTTCTGTTTGTCATTACTCTGGGTGTCCCATTTTGCACAATTTCACCAGAAACGAAGGAAAGGAGATCCCAGAAGAAGGGAGCTTTAAACAGGCAGTGGACAGCCCACAATGCAGCCATTCATACAAGATTCCCAGTGTACACTAAGTGTGTTGTTTAACTTGTGCACATGTTAATTTTGGCAGAATAAATCCCAGCCTTGCTCTCTGTTTGCCTTGTAGCAGGTATCCCCTGCACACTGGATAATGAACTAGAATATTAAAACAGTTACCTGTGCAGGCATGTTGAAAATCAAGAAAATAATACCAGTTTCATAGATCTATGGAACGAATGTCCCCGAGTTCATGATTGTCTCCTATTCAGCAGTAGGAAATTCCAGTCTGTGAACCACAGTGGTTCTGCTAAGCAGATCACCGAGTAACGTCATAGAGGTTATTTACTCTGTCATTTACATTTGGGTAATTCATTATATTGGATTTTCTTTCATTATAAAGGTAGCATTGTTCCCCCTACCACAATATACTAATGAAAAGCTGGTTCTCTGTGTGACATCACTACCAAAAACATTGGTCCCTCACTAATGAACTCATGCCTCTATTCAACGAACTCTGCCCTCTTAAATAGAAGAAGGCAGGAAAAGAAAGAAAAAAAGATGGGACAGGAAGAAGGAAGGATGGAAGGAAATTGGTTTTAAAGTAAATGAATCATTAACTCCTGCTGGGGGAGGGCAGTAAATGAAATATGTAATTAGATGTCAGACACGAGTGCAAAAGCCATGGTTATCAGGTGATATTTGATATCTGAGAAACATTCAAACATTAATCTTTCTGAGATTGATTTTCATTCTCTTTAGGTAACTAAACTGGAGTTTTTGGCAGTATTGAACACACAGAAATGAAAGGTGTTCTTGTTTTTCCATGAACTGAAGCCATGTATTTGATTTCACATGCATACATGTGTATATATAAAAGGAATAAATTATATATACTATGGCATAGTCTTACAGAGACATAAATATATATATATAATATATGTGTAAACATCATGAGCAAAACCTCAGCAGCATAATTATTCCATCCACAACAACACATGTATAGCATTATGATAAATTATTTCTATTGGTCTGCAAACGTTTGTGCACTGTGCTTGTCTGACAGCCTACTCCAATATGGAAAACAGACTCTCAAAATGTCTCCATTACTAAAAGCAAAATAGTCTTGAAATAGCCAGTATCTCTTTCATTTTCCAAGCTTTAATGAGGTTTAGAACAAACTGAATATAGCTTGTAGGTATTGGACTGTGCTGGAAACAAGACTGCAAGTGGAATGAAGGGAAAGGAATCCCTGAGCTCCATTTAAAGAAATCTCCCCACAACACTGATACAAATTACCAAACTGTTACAACAAAGTATCCTTATCATAATAAAATGAATAGAGACTCCTCTCTGCCTTGGAATACAACTCAAGGCAAGGACTGTTAAATGTATCTGTTTCCTTGAAGTATTTCAAGGTTGTCTTCTCCTGTCTTGAGACATTCCAGTGAGAGTTTAAATAACAATTTCTACCTACTCTGTCCCAGGTCACACATGTGAGTGGGACAAAGGTAGTCAGGAACTTCAGAGTTTACCCTACTGTGACAGGCACTTAGATCTTTTGGGAATTGAAGATGTTCTCGCTATATTTTAAAATATCTTTTAATTGCTTTAAAACAAATTCCACAAGTCTCTAGGCTGTAGCACTAATGTGACACATTGCTACATTCCAGTTTACTCTGTTGTGTCTTATTCTGGAAGTCACAGGAATCTTTAGGAAGACCTTGTAATCATAACAGTAGTTGCAAGAAAGTAGTGATACTATGTGAGGAAGAGGCCCAGAACTTTAAGCCAAAGCCATAGCAGGGGTGAAACTATGGCCCTTCATTTGTGGATCGGGGAGCTGGTCATTTGACTACAGCTGGAAACCTCAAAGCTGAAAACATTGCCTGGAATTTTGGAGGGCTCCAACAAAATAAGTATGAGATACCCTTAAGTACCATAGGTCCCTAAGGGCCCTCGTGGACACACAGTGATCAGTGATCAACTCACATACTGGGTCAGAAAGTTTTTCTGTTTCCAAACAGCAGTGGTTTGTCTTTATAATACACATATTTAGAAATAACTGACATGGTTAATGTAGTAAACTGACCATGGCTATATTTTCTAGATAATTTGAAAGATTTTATGTTACAGAAATATAATGAGCTGTGACAACCTTTTGTATGAATAGCTTAGTCTGACTAGGTCTTCTCAAAACTGCTGAGGATGATCCAAGTTGAAGTCTTATAAATGGAAACATGGGCCCATCTTCAAACTCAAACTAGAGAGGGGGAACAGCCGAATGTGTGTACTGTCCCCACAGAGGACGCTAAGTTGGGAAGAACATTGAACCCAGGAATTTAAGACAAGCCTGGGTAACATGATGAGAACCTGTCACAATAAGTATATAGGTAAGTAGGTAGTAGATAGATATATAGATAGATAGATAGATAGATAGATAGATAGATGATACATAGATACATAGATACATAGATACATAGATACACGGATAGATCCATAAATAGGTAGATAGATACTGATCTACAATAGTAGAAGAAATAAGAATGCAGCCTAAAAATTTTTTTCTTTAATTTATACAGTTTTGATGACTGGATTTTTTAGACAACAGGATGTCAGTGCAGGATGTCAGTGTATTCTGCAAGAATGTGTCCTAAAGTGAACAAATAACTCTTCTGTTTTTAGTTAATACTATAATTTCCATAGAATGAAACACAGTGTGAAAAATAGGACATTGACAAATTTCTTCTGATGTGTGTGAATGGATTAAACAGGACTATTGATTACATCCTCCTATTTCTAGAACTCTTATCTCTTTGACTTCAATGCAATCATTTGAATACTTTAATACACTTGTGTTAATGGTTTGCCCACTATAATTTTCTGACTCCAACTCCAGATGTACAGTTTGTATTGACAGACAGATTGTGAACTTTGATCTATGACGAAGACTTTCTCCTGTGACTTTAGTCACACAACTCCCATCCTCTGCCACCCTGGTGGCTTTGAGATTCTAGGATCAGAGAGCTAGCTGACTCAAACAGAGATTTCATCTTATGAAAGTTTCAGCTATGTTCATCCTTCTTGGCATGTTTTTGATGCAAAATGTATGACATAGTAGGAAATAAAATTTACAGCACATTAAAGGTCTGTTCAGAGAGTCTAAGTAGAAGGCCAGCCCTGCTACTTCTTCAATTCCTGTTCTGTTTTTTTTTTTTTTCTCTGTCTCCTTATTTGGCCTCCAGATGTCTCTCATTTCCATGTCCTGGTAATTCTCTTAACATTGATATTCAAAGTTATCCATTTTTCTTAGATTTATTGATGAGGTGTGATACAGTTAAACCAGGTACAAATATAAACATAATATTTTTACATTGTTTTTGCTAAATTTACACAAATACAACTTCCAAGGGAGTGTGACCAAACAGCAAAGGTACTAACACATCAAACCTGAGAGCCGAAGAATATGGAAGAAATTAAATCATAATAATAAATGTTTTTTTCAGCAACAAAACAGATGCCATACTTTTTTAAAACTTCAGATTCTAAAATCATTAATACACAGGCTTTTGTGATTAAGAGCACTGGCTGATTTTTCAGAGGACCTGAATTCCATTCCCAGTATCTACATGGTGGCTCTCAACTGTCTGTAACTCCAGTTCTAGGGCATCCAAAGCCCTCTTCTGCCCTCCTCTGTATTGCACACATATGGTGCACACACAAGCAGGTAAAACACCAATATATTTAAAATAAAAATCACTAGAGTACAAATAATAAGGAGATATGGAGCCCCCTGCTGAGACGCTCTTTGCCTGTCAGAATTCCACAACTTGACTACATTTTCTTCTGTAAAACAGAACTGGACAGAGTCATCAATGCAAGGATTGACTCTCCTCAGGCCCAGTTGAGCTGCTTATTCTGTTTTACGGCCATATTTTGATGCCTACATGTTCCCAGAGCACATCTGAAAACGTCTGATCCTCCTGTCTTGTTTTTATTTCGTGTATTCTTGGCTGTATTTAGAATGGATAGAGAACTGAGGCGAGGCAGTTTAGGAATAATGCATGCTGACTGGATGCTTTATTATTTTAATAAGAAGACCTAGAACTGCTAGCTGAAGATTCCCCAGGGGACTGGGAGAAGAATGTTGCAAATTTGGCTCTAAAGTTGAGCATCTGTCTTGGAGAGACCGCAGATCAGTCATGTGATAGTTTTCTGATCTAATCTGGTTTTCTACTTAAGCACTGGCCAAGGATTCTCTTATTCAGAGAGACTGGATTGAATGTGTTGTGCCTTTTCCTCCCCCTTTAATCTAAAAGGTGTGTAAAAGTGTTGATAAGTGAAATCTAAATGGTTGTCTCCCAAGCATTTACACACTGATTGGCACTCCCCACCCCCAAACACACACACTGAAAACCTAAGTGGGATATCTTCCTCAGCTCCACGAAAAGGAGTATTGAACCCAATCCCTGGGACTTAATACAATTATTTGCCTTAAACTGTTATACAAAGATCAGGTTCTGAATATGTAAATACACATCATGATGATTATTATATTTATATATGTAAAACTTATGCAAAATAGTTACAGTGCATGCAAATGTGCATGTGTGGGGGTCACAATGCATGGAGGTGTACACATGTGAGGGTCATGGTGTGGGGGTGTGCACATGTGGAGGTCATGGTATTGGGGTGTGCACATGTGGAGGTCATGGTGCATGGAGGTGTGCACATGTGGGGGTCATGGTGCATGGAGGTGTGCACATGTGGAGGTTATGGTGCATTAAGGTGTGCATGTGTGGAGGTCATGGTGGGAGGGACCATGCACATGAGGAGGTCAGAGGTCAACCTGGAAGATGTGTCCTTTCTTCCTCCTAGGTGGGTTGCAGAAATGGAACTCAAGTCTTCAGCCTGGCTGTGAGCACTTTTAACAGATACACCATCTTGTCAAGCCTCACTTCAATTTTCATCTGTTTTGATTTTTATGCTTAATTAAAATTTTAGATTAAGATGTCCTCATTCACTTTTAGTCCCTGGATCTGGTAAACAAAAACCCTCACATTGTCAGTAAAATTATATTATTTGTTCACTCATTGTTTATCCCCCTTTTTCCTCCTTCTTAGTGTCCTTCTCTCCCACTGCTCTCTGTCAGCCCCCCGACCCTCCCCATCCCCTGCCCCATTCTCTGCCCTTTCCCTTCCCCTTTTGTTCCCTGTGCCCCTTCCCCTCTTCCTGCCCCTCTACCCCTTCTTTTTCCCTCTCCTTCAGGAAGAACTTTATTCAATATGAGCTTCACAGGCCTCCCTGCTAATGAGCTGTTTAGAAGTCATTAAAGTCAGAAAGAAGATGACGAAACTCCACCAGGAAGCTGCATTAAGTGCTCTGAAATATATTAAATATTGTATTGGGAAAAGTTTAGGTGATAAATCAAGTCTTGGTAATTGTCTACTAAAAACCCTGGCGCTATAATTTATTATGATGACTAAGAAGAAATAGTCTTTCCAACCAAAAGAACGTAAGGAAGGTATTGGTGCCTGAGAGAAGCACCCGATTCTCGTGAGGCGAGTTGAAGACACAAGCAGTAACCGACTGTTTTCTGTGTTAGCTATTTGCATTTTCACTTATTGTAGTAAATATAAACCTTTTACCCCACAATTTTGAATTTAGTAAAGAAAATGATGTTTCAGCTAAAATTGAAAGTGACTCTTCACAATGAAACCATTCTTGCATATAGTGCTTAAATAATTCTTGAACATTTATCTTATACTGTTGTGCACATTTCCAGTAATGCCATTTGATTTTGTATTTATTCAAACTCTTTTTTGAAAACCATACTGTAATGCTGCTATTTTTGAAGTGCAGCAATACATTAAGACATCTAAGGCTAAGAAAAACATGCCAAGTACTTCTGCACTGAAGATAAGTGCCTGTGTAATTCTTGCTCTCAGGCAATTACATGACACAGTGGAATCCTGTGTGTGCAACTTAGTCTGTAATCAGCATGTGTGAGCTCAGAGACACGGGTGAACTCACTCTCCTCCTTCACTGAGGAACTCGGCCAGTTGGTCTTCTGCTTTTACTCAAATTTCAGTTATCAACTGAAAATTCATTTTCATGATATTGGAGAAACGGTTACGTGTGGATACAAACTTATTTGACATGTCACAAAGATCCTGGCTGCTGGCACTTCTTGGTTGGTGGTGTTAGGGTCCATGATTTGCCGAAGAACCTGTACCCTGGACTTAAATAGTACGTAAACACAGAGTGTTTTATTCTGCAGAAGTCTAGCATGATGATAATAACATCCTATTAACAAGATAGACAATCAACTGAGCTCCTAGGTCTGATTTAAAACACATTAGGGGATTTCCGGGTAGGTGACTTTATCTTGCTCTATCTCTAGAGACATTCTATTACTGGGGCATGGGGGCTGGGAACTGAGGAAGTCAGGAAACTGCTGCTGACCCATTGTCCTTGCCTGAGGCAGGGTGGTGAGGCAGCTTCTGAGGCCTGGACTTGCCCAGGTTTTGGAGATTTAGGCCTTGTCTCCTGAACTATCAATTTGAAACCTGTCATGGAGTCAGCCTAGCCTTCTCAGTGGTGCATCATGGGCAGAAGCAGTAGTCCTTATTCCTAAGACTGAGCTGCTCAGAGACAACCGGTTGCTAAGCCTGCAGCCACACACAGTGAGATGAGCGTCAAGTCAGACCACCAGTTCCTGTCCTTCCTCTTGTAAACTGCTTCAATAAAAGCTCAAGGAACGGGCACCTGTCTTTGATCTTCAGAGGTAGCAATGTTATGTATCTACATTTTTCTTTTTAGGTGTTGAGGAACCCACAAAGGTTAAATCCAAATCCTAGAGTCTTTTCTCATGGGCACAGAACACATATCTTATGCTACTGTGCATTGATTTATAGAAAGTAGAAATAACCTTTCATATCCAGAACCATCCTAGGCTTCAGGAAAACAAATATAAAATATGCGTTTAATGTTTGGGGCTTGTAAGGAAATTCAATTAGTCAATTAATGAGACCCTGGTTTTTTTTTTTTTTGTTTGTTTGGTTGGTTGGCTGGCTGGTTTTTGGGTTGGTTTTCTTTGTTTGTTTGTTTGTTTGTTTTAGTCATGGGTAGGGTAAGGGGACGATGTTGTGGAGTTGTGGAAGCATTTGACTGGGGCTACCAGAGGTCAAATTCACGAACAACATGACTTTTAATTTTATAATTAACTAGGACTTCAACAGACAAAGAACAGATGGGAATTGTGTTTTGTGCAAGGACAGAAAAAGGTAGGGGAATACGGGAGAGCCACCACACAGGGCAGAGGTGTGGCTGAGTCCTGGGAACAGAGGAATGGGTGTACACGTGGGAGTCTGTGCAGGAGTGTTCACAACAGACCTGGGCAGGGGAGGTTTGAAATGGGTGTGGGGGAGCGTTTGGAAAAGGTCTCCCTTAGAGATGACTGTGGGGATTTCTGCATGTGTGATCTCACCTTGGCAAGCATGTGCACCTGCTGAGTCATCTGTGGATCCCACAGGAAGAATGAAAGTGACCCGCCCACGGTTTTCATTATCCCAGGGTCCTCCTGCCAAGAATCACACCTTGCTGTCCTCTACCAGGGGCCTCTGTTACTCTCTGTGCACATAAGGTTGGGACAACTACTCTCCTATGAATGCATGAGGTCTCACTGTGTACCTCTGCCTGCCTCACTCCTCATTAAGGAGCCCAGGCTGGCCTTGCACTCAGAAATCTTCCTGCTGAAGCCTCCCATGTGTGAGATTATAGGTATGTCCTGCCATAGCAGCAGTTCTCAAACTGTGGGTCCCAACTTCCTTAGGAATCACATAACTGATATCCTGCATACCATAGATTTACATAACAGTAGAAAATTAGAGCTATGGAGTAGCAATGAAAGTAATTTTATGATGGGGGCATCACCACAACATGAGAGACTGTATTAAAGGGTCTCGGCATTGGGAAGGTTGAGAACCACTGCCCTGATATTGTAGTTTAGGATGAGAGAGTTTTACTATGTAGCTCAGGCTTGCCTTGAACAAGAGGTTCTCTCGCTTCTGACTTCCAGGGGGCATCTAAGAAGATGAATTTTAATGTCAAAATACATAAGAAATTTGGTAGAATTATTTAGTGACACGGAATCACCCTTCCTGAAGTCTTACCTCTATAGTGACTTCATAACATTTTTCCGGTGCGTGTGTGTGTGTGTGTGTGTGTGTGTGTGTGTGTGTGTGTGTGTGTATGACAGAGAATTGCATTCAATACTGATTAAGAATGAGATACCACATTTTTATGGATGACTGAGAGAAATCAGTCAATACTCACTAGATGTGTGACTTCAGTCTTCAGGGTGATGGTCAGAATGAGTAATATGCACCATCTCTGTTGTGACATATATAAATTGTCTGAGCTAAAGGGAACAGCCAGAAGAGAAGTGATGGCCACCACACGATCCATCTTCTGCTTGGCTGTCTGTTAGCACGTAATCAGAAGATCTTTACGAGGCTGAAGAGATGGCTCATTGGTTAGGAGCACTGGATGTTCTTCTAGAGACTCAGATTCAGTGTCCAGCAGTACCATCAAGAAGAACACGACCAGCAATAACTCCAGCCCCATTTTCTGACTTCATGACACCTATATGTGAAACGTGCACACACACACACACACACACACACACACACACACACACACACACATTTTTTTTTGTTAAAACTGAACCTGTGTGCTTTAGTGACATATAAGTAACATAATGTTCATAATTCGTTTTCTCAACTTTGGTGGAGAACAATTGCTGTTCAATAGAAGGAAGTGTTTTAAAGAAGGCACATCAGTGACACTAATAAAAATTACAAACCAGGGAAGGTCTGTAAAGACTCAGCCATCCGCATCTCCGTGTCTCCAGCGGTAATTGGCAGAGCTGCTTGGTTTTCTCCTGTAATCTTCACACTTATGAAAACTATTGACTGTCTGTGAAATTCTAGTTTTAGTAGGTAGTAGTACTGTTTTGTTGTCGTTTACAGGGATCAAACTCGGGCCTCATCAACGTTAAGCCAAAGCACAACCACTTGAGGTACAATGAACCCCTTAAAATGCTATTTATGAAGAAAACATTCAGCAGGGCCTGGTGGTATACCTGTAGTCTCAGCCGACCAGGGAAGCTGGAGCAGGAGGACCATGAGCTAAGGCCAGCCTGAACTTCGGGACCATGAGCTTCAGGCGGAATCCAAGGCAACTTTGGTGACTGAGTGAGATTTGTTCTCAAAATGGAAACTAAACAGAAGATCTGAGAAGTAGCTCAGTGGGTAGCACGCGTGCCCTGCAGGTGTGAGACTAGTTTGTGTCCCCAGCACTGCAGAAGGAAAACATTTAATTTTTTCAGTGCTTGGTTTGGTCTTATTTTTCCTAGATTTAAAGAAAACAACATAGCAAGATGTGTAATTGTTATTTATTCACGTTTTTTTTAATTGTATTTTTAATATTATGTATATTAAGCGTTTGGTCCTGCATGCATTTGTGTGCATCAGGTGCATGTCCAGTCAGAGCCCAGGAGTTGAGCTGCAGATCATGAGACGCTATGTATGTGACAGAAAATGAACTTAGGTCCTCTTTGAGGGCAATATCTAGTTAGGTTACTGGAGTTGTGATGAACTGGCCATGACAAAAGCAACTTGGGGAGGAAAGGGTTTATTTCACCTTGTACTTCCAGGTAACTGTCTATCACTGAGGGAAGTCAGGGCAGGAACTCACACAGTGCTGGAATCTGGAGGCAGGAGCTGATGCAGAGGCCATGGAGGGGTGCTGCTTACTGACTTGCTACTCACAGCTGACTCAACCTGCTTTTTCATAGAACCCACAATGGGCTGGGCCCCCACCATCCATCACTAAGAAAATGACCTACCGCTGTGTTTTATAGAGGTGTTTTCTCAATTGAGGTTTTCTCCTTTCAGATGACTCTAGCTTGTATCAAATTGACATAAAAACAAGCCAGGACAAACAAGTGCTCTCAACCACTGATCCATCTCTCCAGCTCAAAGATACATCATTTTTAAAGACTGTGTTTTGGGTGTAGCTGGTTTCACCTTGAAAGTACTGGGCCTTTGACATTCCCAAACCTGCACTACCAGTTGGCTCTTTGCTCATTGTGTGAACACCCCAAAGATTCTGGCATCCCAGATCATTCCAGGCTTTATCCTGTATTCAGAGCATAAGCCAAAATTAAGCATATTTAAAACAGCCACTAGTCTTCATGTGCAAAAATTTTAAATCATCTATACTGTACACAGTGTGGTGATGGACGTCCTACTGTGTGAAGGATATGTTTTTCTGTGGCTAGTACACTAAATAAGAACACCCTGGAAGTCTCATTCCACAATGTCTTCCTAACGTACACAAGAGTCTGGCTTCCATCACCAGCAATTCTGACAAAACTAAACAAGAAGAGCTGATGCATGGGGCTTAGTTGCTTGCCTAGCATGCATGGGGTTGTGAGTTCAATTCCCAGCACTGCATGTACTGGCCAAGGGGATGCAGTAACACTACACTGAGTGGAAGGAAGCTACAGAAGCAGACATGAGTGGAAGGCCTGCCTGCGACATAGGGAATTCTGTCTCAAACAAAATAAAGTCCTCTCTAGAAAATAGTCACCATACTGTTGGCATCTGAGATAATTTGTTGGATATGAATGCAGATGAAAAATAAATTAGGAACTGTGAAAGTATGGAGCTGTGTTTGTCATTTAAAAACATTTGTTATTAAAAATATCTGTCGAAAGGTTAAAACTCAATCTCCGGATTGACGTTTATATTGCCTTGCTTATTAAAAGTCTCCATTTCAGGGCACGCTTAAGAGACTCCACAGTTTGCTAATGGTGATTTAATGTCACATAATGTGATAAAAATTGGTTAATGGAAATTTATTTTAGTATTCCCCTGCATTAGACAATTAATCACTTAAATCAACTGTACGTTCCAGCCATGTCAGTAACTAAATGGTGCCCTGCTATGGTAGTTATAAGATACTCACACAGCTACTATTTAATTGCCCCAGAGGAAGGCAAACTTCCCATTGCTAAATAGAGATATGAAGAAAAGTACTATTAAGAACAGAAACGTAGTCAATAGGAAACACTGCTCAGTATACTGGATAAAAGACATGAACATTGCATGTTTGGTTTTCCTATTGAAGGAAAAAGAACTAAAATTACCATCAACTATAAAGAAAAGAAAAGGCAGATTTCATAGTTCACTGGTAAAAATGTACAGAATTTACCTAAAGTTGTGCTATGATATTTCTAAACATAACAATGTAGAGTAAACTCTTACCTGATTATATCCTTTAATTTAGGATGACAGTTACTAAAATAAATGTGTTTTTATTGTAGATAACATTGTAGCCTGTGACTGACTACAGAGTAACAGAATGGTTGACACCAGATGGCAGAGGCTTGGCTGTGCACATAATACAAATGAGACCCAGGTGAGTCTTCGAAGAAGAAGGCATTCATTTGGGGTGAGCCACAAGGAGGCAGCAGAGACAGATATCCAGAGAACACAGCCTGCACCCTAGAGGAAGTAGGCAGCCCAACTCTATGGACTGGCTTTGGTGGGCTGATATTCCATAATTTTGCCCAGGTCACAAGAATCACATTGAAAGAGGCTTTCTTGTTCACAGACTTTAGGACTAGAGATTTACTTGGTGGTGGTGAGTCAGCCTAGCCCCAGAACTGCTGAGACCCTGTGTGGTTGGCATCTTCACCCTGCACAAATGGGTTTAAGGCCTGGGCTTTACTGCAACCCTAGAGATCTTTGGTGCTGAAGCTGTTATGGAGAAAGTACAAGAGGAAGATAGAAGATGCTTAGAGACCTCACCAAAGGGCCGAGGCCAAGTTTATCTTGAGCTGTCATTGTGGGAAAATACTTTAAGTCTACATGCAGTACGGGGTAGAATCTGAACCAGTGATCAAGAGACCAAAGGAAATACACAATACAGACACAGAAACACTCATTCTCTCGTGCAGGCTGGCAAGTAAGCCAACTCTCTGAAGACCCCAGAAAAGTCAATATTTTCAATGAATGTTAAGTTCCAGCAAAACAGACCTAGGCACCTGCAATAACAGTGTTCTCATCAAAGGTGTTATCTATGGCAAAGCTAGTGGGGACTAACCAGGCCATGCCCAGCTATGTGACCTTCACGGTTTGTGATTGATCATTTAAAGAAAGTTGGGCTCATCGAACACTGTTCTTCGTTGTCCATTATTCCTCATTTCAACTATTCCACCCAATAGTCCCCTGCTGTTCTCATGACACTGTGTGTGTGTGTGTGTGTATGTGTGTGTGTGTGTCTGTGTGTAAATATACCTGCTTGCATATGACATAAAACACTTAACATTTCTTCTTCCTACACTTACTGGTTTTTAACCAACTAAGGATAGAAGCATGAGCATGCTCTGACTGACCGTGGGCCATTCTGATGACTGAGGCTTACCGAGAGTGTTTCAGGAGAGACTTCCTTAGATGCTCTCTTCTCCCCTCTGTCTAATACCTAATCTTGGGGGTTTGGGGACCTTTCAGAGGTCACTGGGTGGTTATTTTAAGATCCCATCAGCATTACCTGCTCTTATCACTAGAATAAGATGCAAGCATTCTTGCCTTCTGGTCTAATCCTGTGCTAATGATGGAGATACGGATAGCGAAGCAGAAGGGAGCACACACAGCCCTTCCTCAGCAGGCTAAAAGCCAGAGTTGGTTTGCCTTTTGTCCCCTTGTGGAGTCCCTTCATTGTCTTGGTAGCATTAACACAATACATACTCCCAAACGTTTGATGGTAAATTCCTGACATGAAACCTCTGAATGGAGATGTCTGTCTTTCAAAAGGATAAGCCACGTTTCCTTATACCCACAATGCAACACTTAAAACAGAAACAAATGCTGTTATGGTCAGTCCTCTCCAATGCTCACTCTCTGTCATCAAAACCACCATTGGAGCATGTAAAATCTAGGTCAATATTGCCTTGAACACTGAGTGACTGCTCCTTCACAATCCTTATCAAGAAAGCTTCTCAGCACAACTGTGTTTCCAACCTTGACCCTTGCAGAAGCTATGGGGTAGTTATTTCTTAGAATATAACCCCTGGATTGAATTTGTCTGATCTTTTCCCATTATTAACTGGAGGTTATATACACTCAGCAAGAATACTAGAAAAGTGGATCCTATCTTGTAACGTGTGATTCTGTTCATGATACTATTCAACACACACACGTGGAGAGAGGCGGGGAGGGAGGAAGTGGGGGAGACAGAAAGAATGTGAATATTTTCTTTGTTTCCCTCAAATAATGCTGTTGAAAACAATAAAACTAAACGTCCAAGTTGTGTATTCAACAAATTGTCTTCAAAACTGATATGAAATGAAGGCTGTTCTGGATAAACAAAAGCTTCTGGATGAGGAAAAGGGAGGGGTTCCTCACCTGTGCCAGTACTGACTGCAGAAATGCAGACACCAAGCTGGAGTACAGCTCAGAGGTGGAAGTCACACCTGTGATGCACACAATACAATACAATACACACACACACACACACACACACAGACACACACACACACACACACACACACACACACGGGGAGAGAAACAGACAGACAGACAGAGACACAGAGAGAGACAGAGATAAAGAGAGAGACTGAAGGTGGGAGGGAATGAGAAAAGAAAGGAGGGAGGAAGACATAGGGAGAGGGAGGAATGGAGGGACGGAGGAAGAGATAAAAACATAGAAGAATTCAAAGTTCCAAGGTCAGGTAAACTTACAGACACTGAAACAGTCCAACTGTTACAGTGTTGAACCAGTCACAATGGTGACTTACCTCAGCCAATCAGTGCCTTTTGCCCATATGCTACCGGGATGCTAGATTTTCCCATTTGCCTCCTAGCTCTCTGTCATTCTCCTTGACATTTTTCTGAACTTCTTCAGCATTCTTGATTCCCCTGTGTCCAAGTAATCCAAAGTTGGGTCTCCACAGGACATTCTGTCTTTTGTCAACCCACCGAATCCCATGACTTCAGTAGTCTTGTCTACACCGGCAGCTCCCATTCCAGCTCAGGTCCTAACCTCTCTCTCTCTTACATTCAGCAGCCTGTTATGAATGCTCGCCAATGACCTTCTCAACAAGTGAAAACAATAAACAGCAGTGTTGGTTCCCTCGCTGTGAAGTGCTCTAGTTGGTTCCCTCACCGTGGGATGCTGTAGTCATTCCGAGTCTGCCCATTCCTTCCCTTGTCAGACCCTTCCGTCTCCTATTTTATTCTCAGCCCATAGGACCTCGGAATAAATACTAAGAGTGCACTGGGCAATGCTAACACATGCAGCATTGAGAGTTAAACACATACTGTTTCCTGGAGCAGGTCACTCAAGTGAGTCATTCTACTCTTTGTAGAAATAAATTCATGAAGATATCCAAGGTCTTCTCCCCTCTGCTCTGGCCCCAAGTTCCTACTGCAACACCTGTCTCATGTTTCCTTCTCAGGATCAGCAACAAGGCAGAGCCCAAACAGGCACCATACTTCAGAACAGGGAAGGAAAGAGCCCTAGGTGCAAGCAAGGTGATAACTACCCCAACACGGGCTTATTGAGTCTTCCTTGTTCCCTGTCATTCAGAAGACTGAACACTTTAGAGTAGTTAGTACCTCTCTGGGTACTTTTCCTCTGTGGGGTCTAATTGGTGGATATTAACAACTTCCAGAGAATTTGATACTTTTTATTTATTTGGATTGACCTTTCCCTCAATGTTTGATACCTTATTGGCACAATCAATGAGTGTATAGATTAGTTACATCTCTCTGGGATTTTATGTGCTTGGGATAGCACAAGAAAGAAAATAAGAGTGTAACTCATAAGAATTTTAACCTTATTAAAAAAATACTTTACTCTTCTCTAAGCTCAAAGTGTGGCTGAAGATGTCTTGGTGGTAGCAGAACTTACCTGGTCTGATTTGATTTCAAGCAGTAATTTTTAAAAATAAATAATGAAAGGATAGCAACACTCACCCCCACATTCCTTTCCTTCCCTCATCTCAATGACTAATAGCTGGTGAAGTCAAGAGGGATTAATATTTCCTCCTGTGGGTATTCCACAAAGACCAAATAAACCAAATAGAACTGTGGAGAAAAGTCACCAACATGTGTGAAGAGCTGCATGGAGCTACCCATGTATTTTTGCATTTATTAAGTGACGCAGTCTTTGGAATATAGCAAGAAGAGTTACATGTGTGTAAGAGTTGTTTTCTTACCTCCCGTATAATTTTGAAAGCTCGAGGTGTATGGCAGACCATTTGGTTATCAATATTTACTTGCAGTATTTCTTTAGAAATCAATGGTTGCAATTCTGCACAGAATGTAATTTGTGTGTGTGTGTGTGTGTGTGTGTGTGTGTGTGTGTGGTGTGTGTATAAATGATATATATTGATTTATACAGTTTCTAGAATAGAAATGCCAAAGATATGATTGTGACTTAACGAAAAATAATTGGATTTGAATAATCTGAATAAGATACTTTGCCAAGAAAAGGGCTTACCAGTTTGATACTTTTGAGAAAATATGCTCTGAAGGAACTTTGCATTCATTTTAGGGATTATAACTGTCCCCTAGCCTGCTGTGCTTCTGAGTTCTTCAGTCCTTCTCCTCCTCTTCCATTTTGATCATGTGACTGCTTGCACACAAACACCTCTTCCCAAGAAACCTAGATATGCCTTGAAATAGAAGGTAAGTACTCTGTAGTATATATTTTTCCTTTTCTTTTAGTCTCACAAGCATTAAAAGATCCTTTCAGCAAATGATGTAATTAAGACAGCTGCCCAGGAGATGGTGCTGTGTGTCCCCAGAACTGCAATTGAGCAGTTCTCATGGGAAGAAAAATTACTGGACTTTTTAATTCCACAATTTTGACTGTTTCAGTTTTTCCGTACATGAAAATGCCTCTCCAAGTCACCAAATATTCTCACACTAATCCATCTTACCCACTTGGCAGGGCTGCCCGAGCACAGCATTACAAAACTAAAGCGTCTAAAACAGTCAAATGGAAAGAAGTTAGAATTCCAAGATGAAGATGTTGGAAGACGATAACCCTGGTGGGCTGGATCAGAGTGGAGGATTCCTTCTGCCTTTTTGGATTCTGTGGGCTCGGGATCCTTAGCTCATGGCAGCATCTCCAGCTGCCTCCCTAGGTCTGCCTTCACACGTTGTCCTCCATGTGGAACCCTCCCCATTCCTTCATCCCTCATTTCAATGAGGACGGCTCCAGTGGCCTCATCTTAGGTGGACGTTAGCTGCAAAGACTTGGTTTCTGAGTAGTAGACATAAACAGGAGAACAGTAAAAATAGCAGAGTCAGGACTCCAGCCTGCCTTTGGGCGACTACAGTTAAGCTATGGAAACAGTATGTACCAATTCCCCTCCTATTCAGTGCTGATCACCTCCAATAAGAAACTCACACACTCGGTGTTAGCGTTTAATAAAAGAACTGGATTTTTCTTACTTTCTTTCTCATTATTCTATGCAGATTTGTGAATCATTTAACTGGTGTCTGAGCCTAATCTCCATCCCTACTTGAACTCAACAAATCCTCTTTTTAAATGTAAAGGGTAAGGGGCTGCAGATGCCTCAGCAGCTAGGAGTGCTGGTTGTTCTTCCGGAGGTCCCAGGTTCAATCTCTAGTACCCATTGGTAGCTCAAGACGAACTGTAACTCTAGTTCCCAGGACTGTTATCCACACCTCTGGCCTCCACAAGGACCAGACACACATATGGTGCCCAGACATACATGCAGGCGAAACACTATACACAGAAAATAAAATAAAAAATTGTTTCAAAATCAAAAGAACAGAGTCAGTATCTACAAGTTAGCAGTGTAGCGCAGTGTTGACACGTCTGGCTTACAATGCCAATCACTGCTCATTGTCAATAAGAATTATAATTGTTCTAGTTTGCTTTCCATGGCTGTGCTAAAATACTGACAACAGCCAACCTGGGGAAGAAAGATTTTATTTTGCTTACTGGTTACGGTCCACCCCCAAGGGAAGGCATGTTAGAAAACTGGAGGGAGAAACGAGGAAAGAACACACCTGACTATCGTACTTCCTGATTCTGCTCAACTAGCTTTCTTCTCGAGCCTGAGACAGTGCCCAGGGGTGGCACTGTCTCCAGTGGACTAGGACCTACTCCACAAATTTTCAATCAATAGAATGTCTACAGATATACCTATATGCCAATCTGATGGAGTTAATCCCTCAACCAAGGTTCCCTCTTTCCAGGGATGGCAAGTTGACAAACAAGAATGAGCATCATATAATGCTTCAGCTGTCTGGTGTTGGCTCTGTCAACCGCAGCAACCAGCCTCCAGCCTCCACTGGCTTCACCTGCCTGGAGGACCGTCTGGACTCTTAAACCAGTATTCTGCCCATCACCCGATCATGAACTGACTTTCCAGAAACTTTTCTTCACTACTGATGCTTTCCTCTGTGTCCAGGTTGAACTTAAAATGAGTTCTTCCTCGATACTGAGAGTTCTGCTATTTTCTTTCTGGCTTGGGACTAGACCCCCTTCCTGGAGATTTTTTACATCACAAAACCTCACCATGTGTAATAGAAAGACTTTTCCTCTGATCCCTTTTCTTGAACAAAGTCTTTATTCAACGTTTCCCAGCCTCAGCATTGCTGACATTCTGGGTTCAGTCACTCTTTGAGGGGTGTTCTCTTGTCTATCATAGGGATAGACATGGCCCAATGCCCCCACCTCCAGCTACCAGATGTCACAGAACTCATCTTTCCCCTTGTGACAACCAAAAATGTGTCTGCAGTCTACCAAATTCCCTGAGAATCCAATTTGTCTCTGACTGAGGTCTACAGCCTAGACCATGTTCTAACCCAAGAAAGGTTACATGAACTCACACTTGTTGAAACAAAGAAGTGTTACTTCTCCTAATACTTCTTCTTGGTTTTTTTTTTTTTGCAAGCAAGTCTTTGAAAAAGAATATATATATATATATATATATATATATATATATATATATATATATCATGGCTGTCTAGTTTTAGTTATCAATGTGGATATCACGATATTAATACTGACAAAATGGCATTATTTACTGGTAAGTATTTTATTTGGAGTTGATTTGAAGGTATTTCATTTGATGGTTTTTAAGGACTAAAATATGAATTCTTTCTTCTCTCACACATGAGCCCAGAACTAGGAAGACAATCAAGGAAACACTATTGCCTCCCAATTAAAATCACTCGGTCCATAGCTATGGCTGGGTAAGATAAATAAAGCAAGAAGAATGATAAATGGTGAGATGAGGAGAAGCCCTTGAAATGGTTGAAACTTGCCTGCGTTTGTTTTACGTTTCCTTTTCCTTTAGGTGAAGGAATGATACAGATAGAAGAAAACCGTTGACTTGCCTATGCTGAATCAGCACTTCGGAGTTTTGTTCTTGAACGATGGCTATGAAACCTGTTAAGAACCAGAGTCCCCTGGGCTGAGTTGTTTTGTGATGGTTTTATGTCCAGATGTCTCAGCGAAATATGTCATAAGCCTTGAAGAACTGCTTTGAAAATTGTCCACCTACCTATCTAAACCCTCGGAAAGTCTTATCAAGTGTTATCGGCTATTTTCAAACACTGCCCCCTGAAATTCATATTTATGCCAATAAATATCAGCTTTTATATCAACATTTAGCGGCAGCTGAAATTTAGGTTGTCAAGGAGCTTGAGAGAAGAGAATTGATTTTTAAAAGGAGGCTTCATTTACAATGAGCACTGTTGGCTGTCTCCAGCAGCAAACAGGAAACGAAACAAAGCAGATTCACACAGCAACTGACAACTCAGAAAAAGAACTACAGAGAAATGGGGTGAGAAGAGAGTACAGGAGCACATTATTAAGTCAGAGACTCGTTAGTGAATGTGAAGCAGGGACGAGGTAAAACAGAATCTGGAGTCCGGGAGTGAATAACTCCCTAAAGCTGCCTTCACCGGCTCCCTCACAGGGAAATCATTTTACATAACTATGTTGGAAAATAAGTGCTTGGCTCTTTAATTAAAATGGATATTTTCCAAAGGCCATGATTATGGCGATTTCTTAAAATGTTCTTTTAGTAAATGAATGTCCTCTATACCTAGATGATGCTGGTGTCTTCGGGGTACCAGGATGGAAGCATGTTTAGAATTGCTCTTCTTGGGAGCTTCTGGAATTCCTGCTCTGAGTATTTCTAGTATATGAAGTTGCCTGTAACCATGGCGAAGAGTCTGAGTTTAATAGGCTGCAGGAATGTATTGCAGCGCTCATGAAGATGGATGTTAAATGTTTTAATCTGCCATTCTGTTTACTAGGAAGAGAGATCTTTGGCTCTAGACGCAGATGCAAGGAAAACAGTTCTCAGAACTAATCATGCCAGAGACTTACTTCCTACCCTTTTTGAGGATGCTACCAAAGAGCTGTTTCTTGGTCCCAGAGAAAGACACTGCCATGAAAAGGACAAACCTGTGCAAGTCTATGAGCAGAGGAGAATCCTGGATCAGCATGTGTGATTGCAGAATGAAGAGGGCTGGGAGCTAAGGGAGACACTGGACCCCAGTGACCCTTCATCCCTCCAAAGAGGAAGTGTCTTAAGCTCCATGAGAACAGCCTGGTCCCCAGAGAAGGTCCTGTGTTGACTTTCAAGCTACATGACTAATCTGTGAGTGGAAATGAACCTTTCCCCCCTGAGCTGTGTTTGGTCAGAGTATTTTATCACAGCACCAGAAACAAAAGTAGAACATTCTAAAGTAGAAACAAAACAGACACCAGCGGATGTGAGGAGCAATGAAGGGCTGGTGAGACAGAAGGGGAGACAACTCCTTTTCTGCTAGGAATCTGGCCATGGTGTCCAGTATTACACTGTATGAAAACACATTGAGTTTTCCAGGCAAATAATTTTAATATCAACTTTTGGACCACAACCAGTTTTCTTCCCCAAAGCTTATTTTGTTATTAAAAAAAAAAAAAAAAGAGTACTAGCTTTAAAAAAAAAAAGTTTATAAAATTCTTGAGCATCTCTGCACCTCCCTGGTTCTGTCTAGAGGATAATTAGCAGTCAGTGGCAAAGAGCAATAGCATTATTAGCGGAAGCTGGCAGCACAATATGGAGTCAGTTGTATATTGTGCTACGAGTCTGCGAGCCAAGAGAAAGACTAGATGAAGCCAAATGGGCTACTTTGTTCCAGGTTGCACAAATTGGACTGGAAGGAACACATCCTGGAATAGTCATGAAGCAACCAGTTAAGGGGATATTTGCAAAGTATGAAGCTTTGGGATGCTATGAGCTAATTTTTTTTTTTTATTTTAGCACAGCAGCTGCCTACAAGTTCTAATAGCTGATAATCGTCTACGCCAGTGGGGAAGTGAAGAAGCCAAGACATCATGAAAGCATGGAGAACGGCAGCTCACGCACCTTTAGTGTGCTTTGGTGTGCAGGCTGTGCTTTTGGCACCTGACTCACCCAGACAATTATGTCTGCTCACCACTAAAAATTATGCTCCCATGGGCTCTGATGAATGATGTTGTGGCTAAGCCATTTAGAAACAGAATCAGCTGAGAGAGGCAATCCTTGAATTTAAAAGAATGTGTTGTCATAGTGTGTTGAGTACACACTGCCTTAGCAATATTGAAAAGCAAATTGGACTGTTGATAGCTGCCATCCTTTACCCCATAAAGAGAGTAAGCTGAGCTGTAAAGAGAAACCTTAGGAAGTTTCCGGAAAAGTTCTCTTTTGCTCGGCACTGCAAATTCTCATATACACCAAGTCCCCCCACAACACAGTCCCGTCCAGATTTTATACTCACTTCTTCTCAGTATGTTTCTGCATCCGGAGCCAAAGCAGAAGAGTCTGTGCAATGAAGAGTAGGTAATGGGACATTGCAGAAGAGAAATAAACAAAGCTAGTCGTTTATTGAGCTGGCTGTGGTATGGTGGCGTCTGTTTTTATTCTTCCTCCAAGGAGCCAGGTACTTGGTTGTGCAATACTCTTAGACCTGTGTGATGTAATCAGTGGACAAGGAACAGGGGAAACAAAAGGCCATTCACAAAAGGGAAGCGAGGAAAACAGACTTCAAGCCCATCCTTGGCTGCATATTGCTGTGCGATGCCCTTCTGGAGTGCGCACATGTTGGGGGCAGGGTTGTGTGACTTTGCTCTAATCATCCCATAGAGAGGTGATAGATACGAGTGCTTAGGACAAAATGATTTCATCTCTTGTACCTGAACTGGTAGTGGCCATCTTTTGTCAGTTCCTCAACATGGAAGCCCATGGTGGTGAGGAATCTGAGATGGTCCTCAGGTACTGGGGGGTGGGTAGAGGGAAATTGGCAGTAGTTTGATGACCTCTCTTCTACATCCCATGCCCTGGACTCTGCCAGCAGAAGCAGATCTTGTGCCGCTTGGCTCTCGGTTGGTACTGTAGCGCCAGCCAACACTAGATTATGACCTTAGAAGGAAAGAAACAGTCATCCCAGCTAAGTCACCATGTCTTCCGACACAAAGGGCTCAGGTAGATGGGGACTGTTTTAAACTGTTCTGTCTGTGGTCATTTGTTACTCAGCAATGGAAAACTAATACAGAAAGAAATCCCAGCACTTAATAAATATGCAGAGATGGATGGTGTCGAGCCCAGAGCAGCATTTTAAAAGAGAGTCTTGAGGAACACACTTCAGTCAGGTTTCCTAAGGATACAGACTGGTTATAGATATATGATCTTAGTATATACAAGTTCTAAGAGTTTTTGTTCAACAAAATGTGTGTAACATGTAGAGTTAACAAGAGTGTTTTGTTTTGTTGAGACAGAATTTCTCTGTGTAGCCCTGACTTTGTAGACCTGGCCTAGAACTTCTTAGCATAACCCTGACTCTGTAGAACAGGCTAGCCTAAAACTAAGATACTTGGTTTAGTAAAACAACTGAAAAGAGTATGAAGAACTCCTTTACAAAGTTCTGAGGCAAATGCTTCCTGTCTGGGAAGAACATGAACTGGCTACTACATCATTAAAATTGTTTCTCTGATCTCAGTGTCAATAATCCCCAGTGACCAAGGCATATGGCAGTGGATAAATGGTAAAGACATGAATGCTGAGTAACAGTAACGGATGACAGGAGCCGTGGCACTTAATTAGACATGATAGGATAAATTGATGGGCGGTGTATTAGAGTGTCAATTGATTTATTTAACTATATAATCTCTCAGCTGTTCACAGGAATCCCTGTAATGAGCCTGTAAGTCCCCTCACCTAACTGATGGAAATTGAATTTGTTCACAAACATTGGTGGTTTTCATTGGAGGTAAGGATAGTTAACCCTGGTCATTACGATTCACAAAATCAGAAAGAGGCCATGGTAGGGAGTCTTTCAAGAGAGGAATAGAACACAGGTGGGGCAGGAGAATTAAGTGGCTGACAGATGGAGGTGTAGGGTAAAGGAGGAGAAATATAATGGCAAAGAAAGACCTTTGAAAAATCCACATGGAAACTCGCTACTCTAGAACCTTCCTAAAACATGCACATAACTAGAAAGAGTAACATAGGACCCAGCCACTACAGTACCACAAGAAAACTCAGAGACAGGAATGACTTACCTTTGTGGAGTTGTTGATGAACGGGATCCCCTAGACCCCCAAACTTGACAGAGTAATGCCTATTCTCTAGAACCTGATGGTAAGATCCTATCGATGAAGTCACCAATACTTGAGTCGCTGAATGTGGAAAAAATCAAGTTGGTGGAAAAAATCAAGTTGGTGCAGGCTTGGAAACCTCCTTTAGTACCGACTAGCTTTTGCAGTGCTGGAAGTGACGTTCATGCTACAAAGAGAGAGAAGTAATCAGTGTCCAGCTGTGAACCGCGTCAGAGACAACAAAGACGGGCCTGGGAAGGTGTGCTCACTAGTGCAGCAGCACAGATAGTCAAGACAGTTACCAGCCACATTATGTGTTAAAGCCTGCGCCACAAGATGGAACTCATTCCTGACACTATAACAGGGGACAAGAATTTATGATTAAGGAGGTCACAGGCTCTAGGCAAAAGCCTACTACAAGTATTCTGCTAAACAGATGTAGTATTAAACAAATTCTAAAGATGCATCACTGTACCTACCCATAGATTATTGCATCTCTCAACAATAAGCAGAGAAGCCTTTTACTGCAGCAGATAACAGTCAATAGAAAGTCCCAATGCGTACAGAAAGACAGACTGAAATGCTAAGCCCTTAGAGGAAACTTTAAGCCACACCTACTCTTCTCAAGGCTCGGAGGTCACTGGAAAAGAGCGGGTAGGAAGTTTATAAGAGGTCCGAGTCAGTGGATAACTACAGCCAAACTGTTTTCTGGATATAACAGAGTAATGACACACAAGAACTCGCAGGAGCTGCTATTGCGTGCACAAGACCTGTGCTAGCATCAAGACAAATTCCCAGCATGCTCCGCAGGGGTGGGCAGGAAACCCCACTCCTAGTTATGGAGCTATTGGCAGTGGATGACTCCTGAGGGACTGAGAGTCAGGTTTGTTTAGATTACGGGTCATAGAGGCTATCAAGGCCTTAGTAGATAGTCCCACACCCATGCACACACTGCTGGCACTGTGCAGACTCAGCAAGTTTAAACAAACACCAAAAAAAAATGTAACACATAAAACTGGGAGAGAATACTAGTGGTGGAGACGGGAAGCTTTGGAAGGGAGGAATTCATGCAAACAGAATAGGATATAAAAACAATATCCATCCAGCACTGATCCTGACAGAATAAAGCTGAAATCCTACGCAGAAAACCCCAGTAGGCTCCTGTAGACAAAGCACGAGAATGAAGCACTCGTTCATTGTCTCTCCTATAGACAACTCATGCTTTAGAAGCCCGCTGCTTGCCTGTCATTCCAGCCAAGCAAAGATCACCATTTCCTTGAACCTCTACAATGAATGACTGTGTAGCGCACATGCAGATCCAGTGATGAGATTTTCCTTCAGTGCCAAGCTCTGCCTGCACTCACTTTTACCGATTTGTCATTCGGCTCCACCTGTGTATTCATGAGGTGTTCTTTGTGGCAAACGGACCAAGAAGGAAACATTTTGCACAGATTACATTTTATTGCCACCAGCTAGACTGAGATTCTGCTCCACGATAGTCCAGTCAAGAAAGGGAATGGCAAAGAAAACCAATGAATCTTGCCGGGCCACCATCCTTGGAAGGAGAGGAGACGCACGACAAAAGCTTGTACTGATTTATGATGCATGGTTAAAGGGTCTGCTTTCAGGAAACTAATAATAATAAAGACCAGTGACTGGAGAGATGGGGAAGAGGTTTGTAGAAGGGCATCTAGCGCAGAAGCAGAGAGAAAAGCTATTTATGTCATGTGGATATCCACTACTGAACATCTATCTACAAGAGATGGGTAGACAAGATAACCTATGCCAGTGCTACAAGTCAGGTTCTCCCAGGCCTCCATTCTGCTGCCACATTAACCGGTGCTCAGTAATTCTGTGCTAGAAACCACATAGCACTAAAATGGTTAAGCCTGGGCCTTAACCAGTGACTGGATGCTGGGTGGGAGTCCCTTTCCTCACTGATTGCCCGTATGCTCAACAAGGAGCAACTTAAGTTAAGAAGGATAACTTTATTTAATTCACAGTTTGAGGGTGCAGTACATCATGGCAAGGAAGGCATGCTGGGGGACTAGTTGGCATTTGTGGTGGCAGGAGGAAGAGGGAGCTGTTCGTTTACAACTCTATGAACCAGCAAACAAAGATGGGACCAGAAGTAGGCTGGACTATGAGCCTCATGCCACATCCCATGTAGATTCAGGTCCTCCAACTGGGCTCCATCCCCCAAACATTCTATAAGCTCTCCAAATAGTAACTAAGTGTTCAAATATAAGAGACTTTGGGGGCTATTCTACATTCAAACTATACCACTGTATTTCCATTGTCTGTGGAGTGACAGCGAAGGGGTTGTACCTGTCAGTCCAGGGGGAATTTTGTAGATACTGAGCTGTATATTTAGAGAGAGCCACCTGATCAGTGGTAATCTGCACAGTGAACACTGAGATAGAAGAGGTACTGGGGGGAAAAAAGACTTGATAGAACAGTTATCATGACAGAAAGTTTAGAAGATAGATGGTTTTAACCGGAAGCACAATTGGACTCGAAGTGTTTTAAATGATAAGAACCCTGAGCTGGCTGAGTATAGAATAGGGGTGGATCTAAGAGGAGGTGGTGTGATAATGTGTGGAATTCTCAATGGATTGTAGGAGCAGAGAGGTCAAGGGAGCCACAAGAACACCCACAGAATCAACTAACCTGGGCTCATGAATGCTTACAGAGACTGAGCTGACAACCAGGGGGGCTATGTGGCACTGACCTAGGCTCTCTGCATATAAGTAAATTATGGTTGTGTGGCTTGATCTTCTTGCAGGACTCCTAACAGTGTGAACAGTGGCTGTCTCTGACACTTTTGCTTAATTTTGGGACACTCTTCTTCACACTGGGATGCCTCATGAAGCCTTAAATTGAGGGGAAGTCCTGTCTTAATGCAACTTGATAGTCCTTGTTTGGTTGATATCCATGGGAGGACTGCCTTTTTTTCTGAAGAGAAATGGAGGAGGAGTGGATGGGGGAGTGTAGAGGAGGGATATTGAGGTAGAGGGACTGAGAGGAGAGGAGGGAGTGGAAACTTCAGACAGGATATAAAATAATAGTAACAATATACTACTACTACTACTACTACTACTACTACTACTAATAATAATAATAATAGAGAAAAAGCTCTTCATCTTTGGTTTTAGCATATAATTCAGTTCTTACATTACACTGATATATAGTGAAGTAAGGCAGACTACCCTCAGTTCATACATGGTGTCCAGGGAATAAGGCCAGGAGACAGGCCAAAAGGATGCTGGGAGATTCCTAGTGAGGGGAGGTTTTGAAAAGAGTGTAAGTTTCTGAGCAAAGAGAGGCCTCCCTGCAGAGCCTAAGACAAACTTTCGCAGGGGCAGTGGTGGCACATGCCTTTAATCCCAGCACTTGGGAGGCAGAGGCAGGCAGATTTCTGAGTTCGAGGCCAGCCTGGTCTACAGAGTGAGTTCCAGGACAGCCAGAGCTACATAGAGAAACCCTGTTTCAAAACAAACAAACAAACAAACAAAAAACAAAAACAAAAAACAAAAACATAAAAACCTAAGACAAACTTTCAGGTGTGTCCCAAACGCAGCAGCTGTAGGGAGAGCTATGGGCAGATCAGGGTGAGTCCAAAGGAATTACTGTGGGATGAAGATGGCTAGGTAATTCTAAGATTGTGAACGCTGTCACTGCTGGATAGAGACAGGACATTTATGCCAAAGTATTCCTATCGCCAAGGAGATTTTGAGATAATCAGATCAAGTTACAAAGAAATGAGTCCAGAATACTAAGAGTTGAGAGAGATTAAAAAGGAAGACAGTTTAGAGACTGCTGAGCCATTTGGGAGTTGATGCAGATTCCCAGGAAGATGCTGAGTGATTTCGTGAAGTCTATGACAGCTAACATCCATAGGCTCTTCTCCAAAGCCAGCGATGGTAATAAACTGTGTCTGCACATTCACACATCATCAGAATACAAGAGAATCAACTCTTACACGGTTCCTATTTACAAATGATAAAGCCGCTTTAATTAAACCCGAGTTGCTTCTCCAAGGAGCTGAGGTCTTGCAGGCACCGTGGTTTCTCACTTCTGAAAAGTTAAGCATCAGGTGTGGCTGGGAAGTTCACACTGATGCCATTGGAATTCCTTCTAGCTAAAGCCCCAGAGGTGATAAGGTCTGAGAGAATTTTGTGAAAAGATTAATGTGGCAAGAATGAAAGTCAGTTAACACAGGGCTACACGGGATGGCACCGAAATCTGAACTTCTGTTATCTCAGAATGAGACGATATTTACCACTGGATCTTAAAGATGAAGTTGAAGGCATAAGGACTGAGTTTATTTCAAATGCAGCTGCTCTCCTGACAAGAAGATACAAAGAGACCCATGAAAACGTGGTGAAAGGAAAGCTTACTGCACACCAGAAGGGAAGGCCTCAAAGACTAACAATGTCTTTATCTTGGATTTCCGGCTTCCAGAATTAGGCAGAAAACTTCCCTCTTTCCAAGTCACTAGTCTGTAAGACTCTGGTACAGCCATCCAATAAACTTACAAACCAGCAAAGGTCAGACCACTGAGCTTAAAGGCTTGCGGGTGAGATGAGTATAGAGGAGAGATGAAAATGGGGACATGTTTCTTAGATCAGCTCAGCTGGTCTTGTGCACAGAGGTGAGAAGAGGGGGAACCCAGAGGGTTGCTAAGCATGGAGATTCTGAAACAAGATATGAGGAGGAGAAAAGCAGACCAGGCCAGCACGTGTAGGATCAGGAAACACAGAACACCCGTGGAAGGGGCTACCTGGGACACTGCATTTGAAGTGCTGTAAATGTCCATATAGAGAGTGGCCCCAAGGCCTTGTCTTTCTGCTCCTCATAAGGTAACTTCATGTGAGGACCAAGGGTAGCAGAATTAGCAGAGATCCAGGAGAGAAGAATGTGGAGTTGTAGATGGTAAGTAGCTTTATCTCCAAAGCTCATCCTGTAGCCAGGCAGCCATTGCTATAATCCATGTAAGGAATTGTTAGTAGTTCACAGGCACCCTCGCCGGAACCACATGACGAATCCGAAGCCTGGAGGTGACATTTCTTTCTTGTGTGACACAAGGCATGCCAATGTTGCACGCCCCTATGCTTTCATTTCTTTTTCTGTGAAATAGAGAACATACTGCTCTCTGCCTCAGAGGTGTTTGTGATGGATAAGTGGGGGTTAAATGCTTGCGAAAAGGGTGGATAAGTCAGTTGCTTTTATCATCACCGTCACCATCACCGGCACCATCACCATCATCATCATCATCTCCTTAGAATGGTTCTAGACGCATAGGAAAGTTCTAGAAAGACACAAAGTGGTTTATGACTTGTCACACAGCTATTTGCTATGCAAAAGGAAGACCGTCTCCTGTCTCCTGTAAGGGCTTCTGTGAAGATCAGGAAACCGTCAACAAAGCACAAAAGGGGAAGGGTCGGTTTATTGAAATAATGCATACAGGAATGTCGCAGAACAAACCGTTATACACTTTCAACGCAGTGTTATCATAATAACAGGAAACAGGGAGTGTCACTTTAAGGAAAAAGTCACCGCACCACCTAGAGGGTGTTCAGAGGACCTGGATGCCTGTAGACACACACATAATACAGTCTGGGCTCAGGTTTCAGACAGGAACTAATGAGAAAGGTTCTTCAGAAGACTGACGGATATGAGGGAGGTGGCTCAGCCTCTTCATTACACGACTCCCGCTTCATTTTATGTAGCTGAAAGAAACTGCCTGCCTTTATTATCCAATTTGAAGAGAGAGAGAGAGAGAGAGAGAGAGAGAGCGAGAGAGAGAATACACTTCTGGGATGTTTCCCCAGATCTTCAAAATCATTGCCAGTTACATACCCCCAAACAGGTGCAATTTCCTAAAATTTCACCAGTTACTGATACATGCCCTTCCCTGGTGTAATTCCACCCATGAGCTACATTGCCTCAAGCATTCATGTGCATAGCACATAACAAAGGCATGATTACATAGCTCATCATATAACCTAATTATATAACTTATTACAGAAGAAGAAGGTAGCGAGATGTGTAATGCTTGCACCCAGACTCCTATAGAAAACCTGGATGGCCAGGAAATGCATAGTGAGACATATTCCCACTTAGGAGTCTCCAAGAAGACTGTTCATGAAGCTTTGAAAGTGAAGCCTAAGTTACGGTGAAGATCTCAGCATGTTGGACACCCCAGAAATGTGTCATGTCTGCTGAAGCAACCTACAGGCTCCCTACTGGATGTACGTCAAGAGAGACACCATGTGGGCTGCGTATTTCAGGGCTGTCGCACGAGCTAAGGCCATTGGATTTCCACCAAGTGCTGGACATGGAGCTGCAAGAATTTGTTTGCCCTGCTGGGTTTTAATCTTGGTTTGGTCCAATCTTTCTTGTTGTGACTCTATTTCTCCCTACAGGAATGGGCATGTTTAGTCTGCACATTGTATATTAAAAATATAACTCTTCATTTACAGGCACTTAGAGCTCAGAGGGTGTCCTGAGTCTCAGTTTAACAAAACAAAACAACAACAAAAGCCACATTTTGTCAAGTTTTGAGGCTATTAAAGACTTTTGAAATTCAACCAAACTCACTGTGTATTATGAGATGGCCTTTGAGGGCAGGAGCAGAATGTAATGATTACCATCTGACTGTCCGTGTAGGCTCATGTTTGGAACACTTAATCTCCAACTTGTGGCACTGTTTCAAAGGCTCAGAACCTTTCTTTATGCAGTGCAACCTGGCTCTCACAGGTTAGTCATGGTCAGGCCTCTGAGTGCTACACTGTTCCTGAGTCCTCCTGCTCCTTTTCAATTGATAAGTAAGGTGTCTCTGTCATAGCGCTCTTTGGTCCTGGGAGGAATGCTTCTGACACCACGAATGAACCTGAAACTGTAAGATAAAACTAAACCTGGCTAAGAAAATGAACTAGTGCAGTATTCCTGCTGCCCAGGGCTCAGGTCTGCCTCTTTATTCTCTTCTGAGTTATTCCCACCCACATTGCTAAGATTCTTTACAATGCAGCTCTTGGCCGTATGCTCCGACAACCATTGTTCTAGTTCTCCTGTAAGCCTTTCTATATGCTCTCTGCCAGGTCTTTTAGCTTCCTCTTGTTCCACACTCCCCGCTGAACTCTAAACAGAAAAAAAAAATGTTTTGTGATTACTTTAGTTAATTTCTTTGGCTTACATTTTCTTCTGCACATTCACCTAAAGGTGACACCTGATTTTAAAAGCTGCATCTAAATATATCTAGAATAATCGCTTCTGATGAGTATAAAGATTGTAATTGAAGGAAATCATAGGGTCATGGTTTAATTGGCCACATGTTTTCTTTGTGGAATACGTAGTACAAGTGTGTCTGCCAATCAGCACATCTGAGATGTTAAGGGTTCATTGGCACGGCCTAGCCTTAAGCCTAAATGTCTGTCATTCCCTCTAGCAAGAATTCTCTTCATTTCTTTACCAGCTTATCTCAAGCTTAAGTTAATTTTTCTCTTGGGAGGTGTCATAGCTTCATCTGTCAACTCAATACAACCCAGGGTCACGTGAAAAGATGGAATCTCAGATGAAGAAGTGCCCAGATCTGATGCTCTGTGGCCAAGTCTGAGAGGCATTTTCTTAATTTCTAATTGACATAGGAGAGCCTAGACGACTGTGGGTGTGCCGTTCCCAAGGAAGCGCCGAGGGACACAAGCTTGTAAGTCCGTCCCCTCCATGGTCTTCGCCTCAGTGCCTGATTCCAGGTTCCTGCCTTAATTTCCTGCCTTGGTTTCCCCTGATTATTGACTGTATAAACTATACAATGAAATAAATTCTTTCCTCCTCATGTTACTTTTGGTCATGGTGGCTTTTCAGCAACAGGAAGCAAACTAGAACAAGGCGTTTGAAATCCAAATCACTTTTTTGGGTTTTTTTTGTTTGTTTGTTTGTTTGTTTGTTTAATTTGTCTGCACTATAACCTCTACTTGTAGAGTTCCTGAGTCAAAGGACACTCTGCTGTGGGGAAGTCCATTCTCTGTCACAAAGGTGACAGAGGCTAGGAAGAGGCAAAAGTGTGGCACCTGAGCTCTTCCTACGCTTTGGCCATTAGTACTAAAACAAACTGCTCTGCAACAGGACAGCATTCTTGGGCTTTATAAAAGGCATATGAGAGGCAACTGGGTTTGTAGTGAGCAGTTAATAGGACAAAGCTTTAACATGAAGTCACTGTAGCATCCGAGTGAATCTTCTTAGTGAAATGGTCTGACTGTGCCTTCAAGGACATCCTTCTGCAGGAATAGCTTGCAGACCCTGAAAAATGTGGTTGCCAGAAGACAGAAGGAAAAAAATAAACATAAACAAAACACTTGTAAATAAATTCTGTGTATCTAAAGCAAATAGTCCCCATCCGGGTTTTTCTTGTGCAGCCACAGATACAAACCAGGTTGAAGGCAGTCTTTCTGCTTTAACAGAAACACAGATGCAATTGTCTTTCTAGATACAAAATAATAAGAAATAAACTAGTGTTTGGAGCAGGCATTGATACTTGGGTGGGTCATAAATCATAATTAAATAGAAATAGGATGGTTTTGGGGTTTTGACTGCAGTTTCCTATTGTAATAGGATGTGATGGTGGAGACCTGGCAAATGTCTCATTGTTCTGCTTTGTCTATATGGAAACCGGTTTCACTCCAAATGGCTCATTATTTGTTTATGCAATCTGGGCATTGTCTTTCTAGTGCTGTGGAATAAAAAAACACACATGCTGGCCTGTAAAGGCATGCAAATTGAATGTCTATGTCTTGTACTGAGAAAGAAAGCATTTAGGGGTGACAGCAGCAGACCTAAGCTGAGCAAATGAAGGGTGATGACTCCCCTCTTTCTGGGTATAATGTGAGTGAATGATGGATCACACTAATTGTTCTTTAAAAGTGTTCTGTGATGTTAGCAGCCATTGTGACTTTCCTTGAAGTTTCTGAATTGGCGATTTATATCTGCATTTTAAATGATTAAAAAATAATAATTTTCAGGAAAATATTGAAAGAGATTTTTTTTAAATACATTAGATGACAATCCTGAACGGAAAGTATTCGTTTCTAGCTTGCAAAGTGATTTTCACTTAAAAATTTCCGGTTTCTTGTTGAAACCTTTTCTAGACTGTTATGACAATGTGCGCCAGCAGGGGGCAGTGGTGCTTCACTGCTTCAAATCTACTCTTGAGTTCCACAGGAAGTTATTTCAACATTTCCTTGCAAATCAAACCGTAATTATAAGCTAATGTCCTATCCCACCACCAACCTCAAAGGTCATCAGAGTATGTTTTATAAATGAAAGAAATTGTTAGCTCTAATTACATGTAAAATGAATCTTATATGCTCAGAGATGCTTGTTTCTTTGGGTTTTTAGGTTTCATCTTTAGACTGAATGAGTTAGCACACGCAATAGTAAAAAAAAAAAAAAAAAAAGACAAGGTAGCTTCCCAAGCTACATGAGACACATGTAATGTGTCATCATGCTAATGTGCCATCTTCATGATTTAGAGAGCTCGCAATACATGTCCCATTGTCCTGTGGGTTTGGGACCTTCTAGGTTGCCTAGCAAGACAATGAAAGCTGCTTGGATGGAATAAGATTAAAATAAGAAGTAAATTTAGGGTTTTATTTCAGGGAGGGGTAAGTTCGATACATTCACAAAAGAGAAATGTTGGCCTGGACACTCTTTGTTCTCCTCAGTCGGAGTTACAGATTCAGCACGGCTAATCAGAACACTGGGTATGCTGTGGGGACGGTGCCCTGGAAGTACGTGTTATCATGTACAGACCTCGAAAAGGACTCAGAGATTTCCTCGGTGAACTTCAGCAGCTGTTTGCTTGTCCTGGACTGCTGAGCTGGACTGCTGAGCTGAGCTTTGTCTAAATCTCAGGGGAAGTTCTCATGGAGACGTCCACCCACGTGCAGTGGTGTTGACTGCAAATCCCATCTGTATTTACCTGATACCTGCTTCTGTAGCTCCCACCCAGCCTCTGTAACTGGTCCTGCTGAATTCGATTTAAGTGGGGCTATTGATGGCAAACAGAGCAAAGTCCTCCACACATGCCATGCGTTTGAAGATATTAGCTCAACTTCAGCTGTTGATCACAATCTCGAGTGTCATCCCTTTCACCTGACGGCATCTACTGGAAACGACCTAGACATCTCTCACCTGAAGAGTGGAGGAAGAAAATATGATGCATCTACACAATGGGCACTGTGCCCATTAACCTCCAAGGACTTCATACCGTCCCAAATTCCAGTGTGGTGGCATCCAGCTGTGTGTATCTGAAAGATGACTTTACTCTCTGAATACTCTGCTGAATTCAGATCCTCTCAAAAGTGTGACTGCCTTCTCGTAACAGTGGACATCAAACACCAAAGTCTCTACTCCATATCCCGTGTCTGTCATCACAAATCCTGCCACTTTCCTACATAGGAAGTGCTGAAATACTCCAGTCGTTGTCTCATTTCATACAGGTCCCTTTGCATCTCAGGAGCTTCTTGCTGAAACCGTAGAGTCGACACGGCCCACATCACACAGGGCTTGACATGCTGTCCCTCTTCCATGCTAGGGACCATGCATCTTCCAGTGTTCAGCTCTGGAGGGCCCCCATCAGCCCCATTTTACTCAGTAAAGACCAGCATCTAAGACAGGCTCTCAGTGAATTATTGCAGGTCACACGTCATCTATCTAAGAGACTAAGGATTAATGTGTTATGAATATTGGGAGCCCCAAACAATACATTTAAGCTGGAAGGTGGGCCCACTGCATTCTATAGCAATTGGTTGAACGACAGATAAAGAACAGATATTACTGTGCTCATTGGCAGAAACTTTTAGTAGTTAGTAAATAAGACAGTTTGGTTTGCTTCATTCACCAGCACAGTTGAAGGAGACATAAAAGGAATTGACTTTGATCCCATGTCAGTATTTTGATTGATTCATTGAGGTTCAGCAGGGCAGAGACAGGATATTTATCTCCTCCCGCTCCTTGTCTGTGCGGTTCTATGGAACACCACGGAGAAATAACACGTACCTTATGGGAAAAGCGCAACCAAATGCTATTCACCTCCTAGAGACTGTAACATATACAAGATCGTCATCGTAGTATCCTGCCCATGATAAACGCCCTGTCTGTGTCGCCTTCTGTTACAATTATTGATAGCATCAGGCCGTTTCTGGCCATGGTATTTGTGTATCTAGTCTCAGCTGTGACTTTGGACCTAACGCCGTGCCGAGTGTTAGCTGCACCAAGGAGATTGTTGCAAGGCCCAAATAGCACAATCTCACATGGTATGTGACAGACATGTCTTCATTGATCAGTGGAGATAATGACCATGCTGATCAGATGGGGCTTTGTGAGATTTAAGACAAGGTTGGCACGTGGAAAAATCCTTTGGATATAATAAAAGTAAAAAAAATTGTACGCAGTATAATAAATAATACTATGATAATTATTGCCATAATTACCATAGTAACTCCAACAGTGCAGAAAAGAATAATTTTAGATAAAATAATCCTTCTGATGCCTTCGGGACTCGCTGATAATCACACCCTGTGGAATCTGTGTCAAATGGGGAGACAGAGTGAGTTTCCTAAGTTTGCAGGCAAAGCAGCAGAACTCTAAATTATAACAACTCCATTTCAGAGCAAGGTTTTCTCGAGCCCCCCTACCATGCTCTTCACTCTGTGACAACTTAAGCTAGGTCTTGTTCAGGCTGCTTAAAAATATATACAACCCAGTCACACAAATGGAAAGCTTAAGTGGTGGATGGTACCAATTAGTCTGGAAAAAAAAAAGAACAAGTATTTATGTTCAACCTACAGCATCCGGTCATGTTACTTAGCATGAAGACACCGTGATGGCTTCCAAACCAGAGACTCTAGCTGCTGTGCTGAGTGAGAAGCGAAACTGGCCAGGCATGCACTGGGGTGTGTCACGCAAGCTGGGTGACTGTTCACGGGGCTTGACATCATGAGATATGAGGAAAACCAGGCCAGGAGCTAACTGTGCACATGAGTTGTGTAAGAACTTCAGAAAGTTGAGATGCAGAGTTGAACAGAAGGGTCAATGTGAGGCATCATGGACATCTTGAGATGCCATGCACGCTGTGGCTGATCCTGCTGTCCGGGTCCCTGTGATCTTGTGATTGCTCCTGTGGCTGCTTTGGACCACAGCTACTCTGAAATAGCTCTAACACTCTAGAGGAGACTTACTGTTCTTCATTTACTCCTAAGGATTCAGAGCTGGCAGGTCTCAAGAGTGGTGCCCTGACCTAACTACACATTTCAGGTCTGACCAGTTTTAAAAAAGTGACTGGGTGGTGACATTTCCTGATTTTCACTATCTGTCTTAAGCATTCTTTAAGGACAATGACACTGGAGGTCCCTGGGCTGAAGGCTGTGATCTTTCTATGGAAGGAGAGTCAAGACATTGTTGTGGTAAATCTCCTACCCAAGTAAGTCCAATCAAGGAAAACACAACTCAATACTTCTGATTATAAACTACAAGCCTCGATTGGGCAGATTTACCATTGCACTACTCTATTCCCCAGCTATGAGATCCCTTACAACTTGTGGTTTTTCTAGGCAACGTTCTTCTCCTCTGTTGTCCTTCCACCTCTGGCTCTCCGCCCCCATGTAGCCTCTCTCCCGTCGAATTCCTCTTCCGACTCCTCCTCTTCTGACTCCTCCTCTTCCGACTCCTCCCCCAAGTCTTTTTCTCCACCTCCCCTTCTATTGCCCAATCACTGGCTCTAGCTTTTATTTCACAAATTCAATTGGACAGAAGGTTCACAAGATTCACTCCTCCTCCGGAGCCCCTCCCAGGAGTGGAACTACTATCAAAACAGGCTGGGGCTATCCACAACACTTCCTGTTGATATCTCAATGTTCTATAAATAATGATGCAGTTCTTCAATTAATGTGTTTATTTTCTCTTTAACTTTATGCTTGTCCTTGTGGTTACACTCAAGATGAAGTAAGAAAGTGTCTCCTTGACCTGAACTCCAAATTCTTCACTAGACAGAGTTGATAGTTTTATATCTCGGCTGTGTGTACTTGTGTGTGTGCGTATATGTATGTGTGTGTACGTGCACTTGTGTGCACATGTATGTGAGTGTATACTTGCATGATGTTTGACTGCATGTGTATGTGTGCATGCATGTGTGTAAGTGTGTGTGAGTATGTGTAAGTATGTGCAGGTGTATTTGTATGTGTGTATATACAGCCAGGTGTGTTTGTGCTTCAGTCTATATTTGTGTGGGTGTGCAGGCATGTGTGTATGCAAGCGTGTGTGTATAAGAATGTGCAGGTATATACTGCTGTGTATTTGTGTGTGTGTGTGTGTGTGTGTGTGTGTGTGTGTGTGTGTGTATGTGTGTGTGTAGTCCCATAGAATCTTTAGAATCTTCTGTGGAGACAAAGGCCAAGATTATAATTTCTAACAAGATATTCTTTAGAAAAATACCTGACTAATGCTTAATTAAAAAAAAAAAAACTAAAAGAAAGGTTTTCTCATTAACTAGGCTTAAGAAAATTCAAGTCCACTTTGACATATTAATAATTACGGATACTAAATCACATTTGTCTGCTGACAATTACACTACATGCTTCTCCCCTGCTCTTTCACATTCAAATGCTGTCAGGATTTACACTTTAGTTCTAAATGATAAATCAAAATTAGTTTTCTAAAGACGATATTAGACATTACTTTTTAAAATTTGCTTACTAGTGACTCAGAGGTATTTGAGATTTGTCACCTTGTTCTCCAACTTCCACATCAAGAACTCGGGATCATTAATTCTTACACAGAATTTAACTTTTACAAATATGACAACATGAATGTAAAAAAATCTAATTAAAAAAAGAAACAGAGTGTAACTCGTCATGTAGTATTTGTGGTTTTGTGAATAAAATTTAATATATTATTTGTGTGTATGCTCCTGAATACTTCAAATCTTGTAGCTAATTGTCTTATTATGCTATGCTTGCTAAGATCTATGGTACGTTCACAGCAATATTTTCGAGTAGACTGCTGGCCCTTTAATGTCTTAAATTGGAACAGGTATCATATGGTCTGTTATTCACTAGATGCTTTTCTAAGCACTTCTGTTGTGTAATTACCGCACAGTCGCACACAGTGGGGTTTATAGCCATCCTGGGTGTAGGCTTTGAAAATGGGAACCTAGAAGTAAAAACTTTAGCTGAGAAGGGCCAGTGCTAGACTTTTCCCCGGGGGAGGGGCCAGCCATCACTGGACTTTTACCTGGAGCTTCAGTTCTGTAATTTTTCTGTGGGCATTGGGGAAGCATTAAAATGTAAAACTCAAAGGGTTTTTCTACGATGGAGAAAATGGAAGGCAGACTATGGACAAAAATATTCCCTCTAATATGGCTTTATTCAAAATACTATTATTTGGTGAATACTACAGAAACAGGGAAATTCATTTATACTAAGTATCTAGGATGTGTCATCCAGCACACTGGGGTGCTTTGCCTTTTATATTTCAACTAACTTAGATGTTAGGGATGTGATTTAGGGCTTACTCTGATGCTCTTTGAATGCAAAAGATGTCCACAGCCTCACATGTCTAGATACTGGATCCCAGCTGGTGGTGCTGTTTTGTAAGGTTGTAGAGTCTTTAGAACGTGGATCCTAGCTGACTGATATGGGACTGTAAGAACGAGTCCCCAGGGTTATAGCCATCTTCCCCTGCAGAGCATCCTATGATAGGTCTAAGGCAGGTCATGGCCACCATACAGACAACATCGTAGTCTCTCAACAGCCACAGAGGAAGAAATGATTTCTTGTGACTTAGAATCCAGAGTATTGTGGATGGCTAAAACATCTCACCCTGGGCAATAAAGAGTTACCAAGTCGTAGTTGTGAATACAGCTAAGGGATGTCCAGCCGTTTAGCATGGACTCCTGAAAGTCTGTGAACCTTTCCCCATCTCAGAGCATGGGACTATGTGGAAATTTTTGTTTCAGTAATTTCTAGGTGACTGATGAAATCTGATAAGACACAGCAGGGCCTGGAGTATTTTTGTGGAATACCAGTCCTTAAGCCTGGTATGTAGCATAAGGACTTTGGGGAAAACTCAGACTTTAATTCCAATCTTTTGAGACCTGAAGGTTTTTTTTTTTCCTTTGCTGGCTGTCTAAATGATGTAGACACAGATAGGTCATGATGGACTCCATTTAAGAGCAACTACCTAAACAACAATTTACTAATACAGTCAAGATGTTATGTGACTGAGTGTAAAAATGTAAGGCTATCAGGGACTGGAGAGATGGCTCAGCGGGCAAGAGCATTCTCCGTTCTTACAGAGAACCCAAGCTTGTTTCCCAGCACTCCTGTCAAGCAGCTCACAACAACCTGTCAATCTAGGTCAAGGATGTCCTGATGTGTTCTTCCAGCTTCCATCGGCTCCTGCGCGTGCATACATACACACTCACACAGACACAAACACATAAATACAGCAAATAAATCCTGAGGAAACATCCGGTGATGTGATTTGACAGTTGGGTATACACGGCAGAGGGCCATGTGGTCAAGATCTCAGGGAAAACAAAAAACAAAAACAAAAGAAAAACAAAAAAACAAACAAACAAAAAATCCAAGGAGACGGGAAGGGGAGTGTTAGAACATCTTGCTGTTTGCTGTTGCTCCAGGAGTCTGGAGTCAGTGTGGCTCAGGGGAAGCTCAGGTTCAGTAAATAGGATTTATCTGTTCTTAAGTTTCACATTCCTTACAGTATAGAATGTGGATTGGTGCGGCGTAAACAATATAAATAGTGCTATATATTCTACACCCATTAGAATTTACGTATTTCTGGAACCAACATTCCATTATCAGAAATGGAAATTACCTTTTATGAATGTGACTTGCTTTTGATAAATTTCACTGAAGAAAAAAAAAAAGGCCACCAGAAATCTTAAAGTATAAGCTAATTTATGGGTTCTTAATCGCTCACGCACTCACAGAAATGAAGATGAGAGTGTTCTGTGAGAAGCTTACCATGGGTATCCCTCCTCCTCCCCCTTACAGGTGACAGGATGAAGCTGGTTCCATTCTGGCCCATCTCAGCTTAATCCCTCGCTGTTCCGAGAAGTGTAAAATGCAATTAAACACACTTCTGAAACCTTCCCCAGAGTGCTGCCGACAATATTGCCTGCATTAAGCAGGCAGAGCACGGTTGACAACGTGGACACGTGTCTAGGACTGGTAGTGTCACGAAGCTTCTGAAAACCAGTTTGTAAATTAAAGAGTTCCATCAGCAGCTGTTGGAATAAGCCCCGGGTTATTATAAGAGAGCACAGCTTGAATAAACTCGGAAGTTTTGCTGGGGGCGGGGTTCTGGGCTTGGAGGTTTTATGAGGGCTGGCTGTGGGTTCTATTGCTCCCAGAATGATTCAGTGACATCTATAGCACTAGGAGAGTTTAACCTTGGGTTCCTCGTAGCATAGTCAGGGGCTTATCTCCCCTTGCCTAGATATCAGCCACTTTCTAGGTGAGGGGCAAGTATTGTGAGAGCTGTGCCGCCCTACCCCCCTGTATTCCCTCCCTCCCCCCCCCTCACTCCTTCAGTTAAAGAATTGTTCTCTATCCTGGCCACAGGTCCATTTCTTTCTCTGAAAGGGAAAACATAAAAGACAGTGACAACAAGCTAAAATATGACGTTAAGTTTTGGGCTGGAGAGATGGCTCAGTGGTTAAGAGCACTGACTGTTCTTCCAAAGGTCTCGAGTTCAATTCCCAGTCAACCACATGGTGGCTTCACAACCATCTATAACGGGATCTGATGCCCTCTTCTGGTGTGTCTGAAGACTGCTACAGTGAACTCATACAAATGAAAAAAAATTAAAAAAAATATGTTAAGTACTTGAATCCACTTGACTCATTTGGTGACCAGCTGGAGCCATGTACCTACTCACACAAATGTCTTGGGTTGAGGAAGGGATCAAGTGTATTTTTTATCTACAGTGTCTTTGAAGACATACTAGGTGAGAACTCCCTGTGGTAAAGCATGAGAGGTAGACATTTCTTCATCAAATTCCCCTAAATACAGAAGAAGGATGGCATGGTCCATCTTAGGAGCATCTCGTTTCTCGTTCTTCGGTTTCTCTCAATGAGTCGTCATATTCCCAGGCACTCCTCCCAGTCCTGAGTTTGAGGCTCTTTCATCCCTGCTTATGTGCACCCTCCTCTGATTTGTGTCTCTTTCATTGTTAATAAGGTCTGACTTTTAATTCATAATACGGAAGAGCTGTGCGCCATCTTGGCGGAAATGGTTGAAGGCACGGATGCCTCTGGATGTATCCGTTGTTCAGTCTTGACTCTTCTGTTTCCATGGCCCTCACAGATGTCACTCTTTTCTGAGTATGTTAATACATACAAGGTGCCTGGAAGTCCTCATCTGTGGCAGAGACAAATGTGTGTGGAGAGTCGGACAAGCACAATGGAGAGTACTTGGGATCGAGGTGCATGTCTTCTCATGGGTGCATCTTCCACGAGCCCTGTGATTTACGGGCTCAATATCAACAACGCAGGCCTTGTTCCTGACTGATTCACAAGCCGGACTGACTCTCAGACCCAGCAGGTCATGCATGTGTCAGTCATGCTGATACTAGGAGAATCAGAAAGCCATGTATGTGCCCACCAAATCATAGCACCTTCACCTTATCTTACTCACTATATATGAATGGGCTGCAGCTTTGTTCTTCATTTCTCCTTTAGCTTTCTTTTTGCATACACGAGCTGACCTTGTGTACGTGAGTTGTCATACTTATCCCTGTGTCCCATTGAACCCAAATGCTATAAATGATCTTAAACTGTCTGCTGAAGTGACAGACTTGATATTCCCCACAACGCACTCCACGTTGAACATTCAACACAGACAGAATGCTTGCAACCAAGATAGAAACTACATACATGAAAACCTTCAACAGAAATTTGAGTAGTTATAGCCAGCATCCTCATTGGCGCCCTCTGGTGGTCAGTCTTTTTCTTTATAATCTTTATTCTATTTACTCCAGGCCTCTTCCTAGGGCCTTACTACTGGGTTTACTCCCTGGGTCCCAGCATGCCCATCAACACATTTACTTCCTGGGTCCCAGCATGCCCTGCAACACATTTCCATCGAATCCTAACCAGATTTCCTGCATAAGGAAAGTTTAAGCATATAGTTAGAATTAAGCAGCAAAATATGAATAAAATGTAAGTAAGGTATATTTATAGTCCTGTTACAAACAATAAATCTCATACAAGAGGAAGGAAATGGTAGAAGTTTGACGGAGAAAGATGTTAGAGCTACCCTAGGTGGGAAATAAAAGGAGAAAGCGAGATACATGAAACAAACATCAGAATTAAAGTGCAAATGTGAGAAACGGAAATGTTTCAGAACTATTTGGTTTCTGCAAGATGGTATCAGGATGTCTCCAGAGATTTTTCTGAGGTCTGACAAGGAAAGAAAAGTCAGGGGATGCTCGGTGGGAGAAGTTCTTTTATACTGGCAGCCCGAGGAGTCAAATCTTACATGGCCACACTGTATTATTTAAAGTTATTTAACATCTTCTTCTCTTTCAGTGGACTCCTTTGTATGTTAGGCAGCATGGTTTATAAAGTTCAGTGATTACTAAATCTTTTAGAGATCAAATGCCATTTGATAGCATTATATAGTGAGATGCAGCAAGCCTGTGACTTAATCTGTGACTAGCACCCTCAGGCTTCTGAAGGTGAGACGCGGTGTGGAGTGAGCAGGAGAGGCAGAAACACGGATTCACAGGAACTGAGTCGTTGTTGGGCTTTGTGGTTGTGATGTGCATCAGTGTGGGAGGTCTAGAACGTTGGAAGGATGTAAGAAGCCTAAAAGAAGACATCTGCAGAATGGGTTTGTGAGTATGTATTAAGAAAACAGAAATAACAACAGAGACGGGGCTGTCATTCAAAACAAAGATGCTTGGAAAAGGATTGGGATCTGGGATGGTAAAGTTGTCATCGTAAGATGCCAGAGAGAGGATGCTCATCTGGGAGGTCCTGTTGTCCCTGTTGGCACTATTTAACGCTGTTAAAAAGAAACAGAATCAGTCACAGATGAAACACAACTGAATAGCCATGGCTGTGTTCCAGTAAGACTTTCTCTATAAAAGCAAGTGGCAGGACCAGATTTGGCTAGTGAAGGCAAGGTTGGTGGCCACTAAGGAGAACGGTGTATGAGACCTGCTGATTTTCACAAGGTAGGACTTTGGAGGATAGCACATTTCAATATATATACCATCAACCAGGTAACATCAAAGTGTAAATCAGCAAAAGGTGGATCCTGTCCTCAGAGAACTGGTTTCCTCAAAAGAGAAACTGGACTGACAAACTTAGCTAAAATAACCAAAGAAAGGAGAGAAAGCATACAAATTAATAAAATTATAAGTGAAAGGGGTAACAGTGCCACAAATAATAATGAAATTCAGAAAACTGTTAGGACTTAACTTGTGAATCCTGTATTCCTCAAAAATGAAAATTAGAACACACACACACACACACACACACACATGTACACGCACATGCACACGTGCAACACACACACATACACACACACACACACACAGATAGAGAGGGATGGATTCTTAGAATTATACAACACACCCAAATTAACCCAAGACTTAATAGATAACTCAAAAGAAATACATAACCACCAACAAAACTGAAGAAATAACAAAACACCTCTCAACTAAAACATTCTCAGGACTAGATGGATTCACAGGAGAATTCTACCAGAGTTAACATTAATACCACTCAAATATTCCATCAGACAGAAAAATGAATGAAAGTTCCTAAGCCAGATAGAAGCAAAACAAAGGAGAAAAATCACAGAGCTGATGAACATCGGTTCAGAAATTTCATAAAATACTGGCCAACCACATTCAAAGCCATGCCAAAAAGATCACTCATCAAACATACATAAATCAATACATCAATCACAAAATAGATTTGAAGATAAAAACTGCATGATTACCTCATTATACACAGATGCATGCACACACACACACAAACAAACCTAACCAAGGTGATAAAAGGCCTCTACAGTGACAATGTTAAGATGCTGAATAAAGAAATCAAGGATGACACTCAATGATAGAAAAACTCACACATACTCCAGGATTAAAAGAGATAGAAGTATGAAAATGACCAAACTACCATAAGCAATACACAGAGTCAACTTAATCCTAGTTAAGATACCAGTGTCATCCTTCAAACACGAAACATAAGCAATGTGAAAGTGTATACAGAGACTTAAGTGACCAAGAGCTGAAGCAAACCTAACAAGAGTACTGTGGGAGCTATAACCACACCTGGCTCCAAACTCTAAGAGCCATAATAAGACCAGCATGGTGCTGGCACACCAGCAGATTGATGGGATAGAACTGATGGCCCAGAACAGAGTCTATGCAACAACGGTTGCCTAGTTTTCCATAAAGATGTCAAGAATACAGAGTGGAGAAGAGAATCTTCAGCAGATAAGGCTAAGAAAACTGTATCTCAACATGCAGAAGATGAAACTAGGTCCCTCTCCTTCACCATGCCCTAAAGAACTTCAAATCGTCAGGGTCTCAACATAAGACTTGATCCCTTGAATCTGCTGAAGAAAAAAAGTAGGGGTTGCACCTCAACTTCCAGCCACAGGTAAGATGTCTCTGAACAAGACTATAGTAGCCCAGCAAACAGAAGTGACAGATGGGATCTCATGAGAGTTTCCATACAGTAAAGAAAACAGAAATGACTGAACAGACAGCCTACAGAACAAGAGAGAACTTTCGTGATCTGTTAATCAGGCAGAGAGTTAGTGTCTCAAAGAATGAAAACAATACCTATACATTGAGGAAAATAAACAACCAGCAATTCAATTTAAAGAAAAACAACTATAGAACTGAATAAGAATTCTGGAAAAAAAATGTAAAATGTTAGGAAACACTCTTAAAAGTGCTCAACATCTTTGGTATTAGGAAAATGAAAGTTAAATCTAAGATTCTATTTCACCTCAGTCAGAATGGCCACCACCAAGAATACAAACAGCAACAAATGCTCGTGTGGACATAGGGCAATGGGATTTCCACACTGTTGATGATGGTGTAAACTAATGCACCTATTTAAGAATAAGTCACGAGGTTGCACAAAACATTAGAAACAGAACTGCATATGATCCAGTTACACCACCCCTGGACATTAGACCCCGCTGCAAACATTTGCTGCTATGTTCTTTTCTAGTCTATTCACTGCAGATGGGGGGGGATAAATATAGAAGTCCATCCACAGGTGTATGGACAAGAAAAAAGTGTGGCATATATACATGATGGAATATTACTTAGCTATGAAGAAAGGATGAAATTTTCAGGTAAGTAGAAATAGAAAAGGGTGTACTGGGTGGGTTGACAAGGCCATGTGTTCTCTCTTGTATGCCAATTACAACTTCCAATCTGTTTTTCTCTGCATAAGTGGAAGCCAAGGAAGGAAAAGGGGGAAAGGGGGGCACATTAAAGAAGGGAAATATAGATTATATGTTAAACAGAAGTAAAGGGTAGAATTCTGGGTGTGAAAAGCTTAAGCTGGGAGGGGTTTGGGGTGTATGGGAAATGGGTGGATGAGGGGGTGGGGATGCTGATCCAATGAAACAGGGTATGCCAAGCCGCATGGGAGCCACTGTCTCCCATGAATACTCATGAAATTGAAGAGTTTTAAGTACCGAAGGCTAAATGACTAAGCAGGTTAGCAGTGGGTATGACTGCTAACCCACTTAGTTAACCACTGGCAGACCAACTAAAACTATTGAATCTACTGAAAACCCTTATGGACCTTTGTCTTAGCCAGAACTTCTATTCTTGCCCAAACATCATGACCAAGAATCAAGTTGGGGAGGAAAGGGTTTATTCAGCTTACACTTCCACATTGCTGTTCATCACCCAAGGAAGTCAGGACAGGAATTCAGGCAGGTCAGGAAGCAGGAGCTGATGCAGAGACCATGGAGGGATGTTACTTACTGGCTTGCTTCCCCTGGCTTGCTCAGCTTGCTTTCTTATAGAACCCAAGACTACTAGCCCAGGCACGGCACCACTCACAACGGGCTGGGCCCTCCCCCCTTGATCACTAATTGAGAAAATGCCTTACAGCTGGATCTCATTGAGGTATTTCCTCAAGGGAGGCTTCTTTCTCTGTGATAACGCCAGCTTGTGTCAAGTTGACAAAAAAAACAAAACAAAATTAAAAAAAGCCAGTACAAACTTTCCAAAGTCTCCAAAACAATGCCGACTTTTATCATAGTCCTTACCCACCATAACTACATGGTAAGATCCTATTGTGGGAGAAAACACATGCTTTGGTTACAGGACATAGAAAGGCTAATCCCAAACCAACCAGGAAATGTCCTCCCTGCCAGCCAGCTCTCATGCAGGCTTCTGGGGAAGAAAAGATGTCAGTGGTCTAAACAGCTCTGGACGCTACATGTTGCAATGTTCACAGTCAAAGTATTCTTACTGGAACAATAGTGGAATAAATATTACAGTGTGACAATGCACTTTCTTAGTGGATTTTAGGCCTGTTCCACAGAAGGGAATGACACACCTGCTACTATAATCCTGGTGCAAAGTCCAAGGCTCGGGAGGTCATAGGAATGAACCTGCTATTAATTTACTAAATAGTCATGCTATTGGATACATTTCTAAGTATTTGTCTTAGGGTTTTACTGCTGTGAACAGACACCATGACCAAGGCTACTCTTATAAGGACAACATTTAATTGGGGCTGGCTTATAGGTTCAGAGGTTCCGTCCATTATCAAGGTAGGAACATGGCAGCATTCAGGCAGGTATGGTGCAGGAGAAGCTGAGAGTTCTACATTTTCATCTAAAGGTAGCTAGGAGAAAACTAGCTTCTAGGCAGCCAGGACAAGAGTCTTAAGCCCATTCCCACAGTGACACAACAACTCCAGAAAAGCTACACCTCCTAATAGTGCCACTCCCTGGGCCAACCATATACAAACCATCACAGTATTTATGTTTATACCTTAGATCTGGGTTGTTCTCAGCCTTGGTCAAAAAAAGCTTCCTTTTGCAGAGTGCAGCAGTCAAAGAGACATGTAGAACTGTTCACAGTGCAGAGAATAGGAAGTTTAGTGCTCAGCCTAACTGGACATCAATGTTAATACCACCACCACCAAGGTTCAGAGAATGGTGCAGAAGAAAAGATCTGGAGTATTCTGTGTGTTTCCATAGGTGTACACATCTCTCCCCCTCTCTCTCTCTCCCTGTCCTTGTCTCTGTCCCTGTCCCCTGTCCCCTGTCCCTTGTCCCCTGTCTCCTGTTTTCTCTCCTCTCTCCCCTTTCCCCTCTCCCCTCTCCCCTTCCCCCTCTCTCCTTTCCCTCTCTCCCTTCTCTCTGCTCCTCCCCTCCTCTTTAATATACACACACAGAAAGAGAGAAGGGGGAACAGACAGATAGACAATTGTGAACTTCCTAAATGTTGAGTACTTAAATTATATTATTAAAATCAAGGATAATTGATAGTTAAAATTATTTCATTCATCCTAAGATCATTTCAACAGATGAGTATTTGAAGATTTTTCTGAGAATACTTTGAGTCCCATATTTAACATAATCTCTCCTCGCATGAGTGGGTTTTGTAGAATTCTTCATAGGAGGCTTTAGGAGACATTTGATAATTTGAGCCTAATTTGAATAGCACTTTATATTTTTCTTAGAGTACTACATTGGATATATTGAGATTTTCTTTGCAAAACCTGTATTTCATAGTAAAAAAAAGTGACCCTACAATGGAGCTTGAGGGGTTTTGTTTGTTTTTTGTTTGTTTGTTTGTTTTTTGTTTTTGTTTTGGGTTTGTTTTGTTTTGTTTGTTTGTTGTTTGTTTGCTCATCCCTCTCTTCTGTTTCTCTTGGCATCTACTTTCCCCAGAAAATTTTCTGGAACCCAATAAGCAGTGGAAATTACAGCTTGCTCAGCAGACCCATTTTAGGGACACCAAAGACTAATCATTGATGCCCTAGGATTATGGACTATTACTTGAATTGGTTCCTGACTACAGAGCTGAGGTCCAAGGGTAACTAGCCATCTAAGTCCCAAGTTCTAGATTCCATGTTCTCCTTCACAGACAATGGGGAAAGCCGAGAATATGATACAATGGGAGACTGAGGCCTAAGGAGGCACTGAACACCTCCAGGGAAGTTGACTAGAATCCTTGTAATGCAAAAGCAGCTAGTGAGAAAGGCTTTTCATCACACTGATTATAGAGAAAGACATAATGCAGTCAGGGTCCTTGTCTGACAGGATGAAGATCTAATGTACCCATTTATCCATTGGCTAGATGGTTATCAATTACTCTGTACCAGATGGAGTACTAGGCATGGGAAACACAGCAATGAACCATGGCACCCTTCCCCAAGACCTTTCCTCCACGCACACTGTGTGATCTCCAGCAGCAAGTGGCTGCGAACACAGGCAAATGTCCAGCTCCTGAGACAAGACCATCAAGCCACACCGGAGTTCCCTGGAGCCTAGGGCAGAGTTCCGACCTCACAGGGAAACAACAGTACAAGACAGGAAGCCAGTGTAGACACTGGCCACAGACTAAACAAAGATGGTGGAGAACAGGGGAAGGTTACAGCTTGATCAACATACAGCCTGTGGGTCTGCTTAGACACAGAGAAGAGAAGCCGTGAATGATAGGGCTACCCTCACACCCATCCACTGCAGAAGATCGTGAGAAACTGGGGGCACCAAGCCAGCTTGGACTGTGTTCAGCTGTAAAACACAACTGCCATATGGAATTCAAAATGGTCAATTTTAGTAACTATTTTTAATTAGGTTTACTTATGAAGTTTTGATGTTTTTGTCTTACCTAAAGTTAAATTATCATGCTTATTACTGAAGGAGTCAGAGTCAATTATATCTTTCAACAAATGAAATAAATAATTTTTTTGATACATTGGCCTTACTCAACAAACATCTTCAGCTTTAACAACTTAAGTAGAAAAGGGGTTAGAAAGCTGTGTAACGCTGGCAGCTTTCCAAGTAGAAGCTTCTGCATCATTAAATAACTTTAGAATTTAAAATGAAATATCTCAAAGCATTTTTCTGTTTAGAACAAAAGAGTTCACGAACTGAACTGTCTAATTTGTGTACCAGAACACTAACTCTTTTGTGATCTCTGCGCTATAAATTTCTAAAGCCCTTTGCATTGTACTGGGGTTTCTGGAAAATTTGAGAGACTAGTTCTCTCAAAACCAACCTGCCTGAAGTTCTGCAGAAATACAAGCAAGTGCTAAAAGGTTACGTATATTTGAATTTTATGCACACAATAGCTAAGTTAGTCTTTCCACCTATTATGTTTGTGTTACCTATTGTAAACATGTGTCCTGGCTAGTTTGATGTCAGCTTGACACGAGGTAGAGACGTCTGAAAGGAGGTAATTCAACTGAAAAAAAAATGCTTCCATAAGTTTCAAGTATAAAACATTTTCTTAATTAGTGACTAATAGGGAGGTCCCAGTCCGTTGTGGGTGGGGCTACTCCTGGGCTTGTGGTCCTGGGTTCTATAAGAAAGCAGGCTGAGCAAGCCATGTCGAGGAAGCCAGTAAACAGCACCCTTCCATGGCCTCTGCCTTAGCTCCTGCTTCCAGGTTCCTGCCCTGTTTGAGTTCCTTTCCTGACTTCCTTCAGTGATGAGCAGTGATTTGGAAATGTAAGTCAAATAAATCCTTTCCTCCCCAAACTGCTTTTTGTTATGGTGTTTCATCACAGTGACAGTAACCCCAACAAAGACAGTATGTATCACCCACCAGAGGGGAACACATAATAAATATGCGTTATGATACATATTAAATGTGTGTGGGTGTTAGGAATTGTGTTGTACCCTTCTGGAAGAAGACCAGGAAGGCATCAGTCATCCTAAGTTTGCCATTGCCACAGGATGCTTAGGTATCAGAGGGAGCTCAGGAGATTCCTGCCAACTGACCAGAGCAATGGAGCTGTAAGTCACTGAGAAAACAGCCAATAAGCGCCTGTGCCATACCATGGACATCATACACAAGGGTGCAGCGACACCTGCCTCAAAGACCCTACTTTTGGTTTTGCAGTGAGTAAAGAAAACATGGACCCCTCTCCCAGAACACAGCTCCAGCTGTGCTGGGTGCCCAGCAACTAGCTAAGTGATCGCACATTTGCTAGAATTTAAAAACTCAGAAACAGCCCCAGATATTGTTTGCAAAATTGCTTGTTTCCTTACAATACCACTCAATATATTCCATCCTCTCCCCAGCTGTTTCTACAGCAACCTCTAGCACCTCAGAGAGCTCACAAGTATGATTCTACTCACAGAGCCAGGGTGGCTTCTGGGAGAAGGAAATGTTTCTTAGGAACTGAGCAGGGGCTTGTGAAGGTAAGCTGACGAGATCAAGGCAGCAGAGCAGTCTAATTCCGTGCGAAGGTTTTGTACCTGAATAAATAGATTTTATAAATAGCACATGATATAGTGACGAGGAGGTAGGGAAAAATAGACAAGTGCATGCTACTCAGAGATAGCCCTGAGACGGTAAACAGAGGATATATAGCCTTTATGGTCATCAAGTAACAGCTTCTGTTTGATGGTATCATGCCATCGTCTGTGTGAGTCCTGGCAACCCCATCTCTACATGTGCTTACACTGATCTGCACATAATATTAAGTGACAGGAATCTGCATGATCACACCCTCAGGGGATAATTGTTTATCATCTTATCACAATCCATACAGAGCAGTTATTAGTAGTGACTCCTCCATGCCTTAAAAATCATTAATAAGGTGAAATGCCTAGATTCTTAGCACGAGGGATTTGTTCATGGTTTCATTTAAGTGACAAAGAACACCCAGGGCAGGAGCCATGTTTTAGTGGTGAAGAAGCTGCCACAGCAGCAAGTCCTGAGTTCTGCATGTTGTAAGGTGAATTCTGTCAAATGTCATATTGTACTCAGCTGACGCAGAACAATCAAACATTTTACACACTCTTGTTCTGACTGTGCAATGTGCGTGTGTGTGTGTGTGCGAGCGCTTTATAGCTTTGTTAATGAAATATAAAAATTATATGCACCACAGTGAGACTTGAAAATAACTAGTAGTCTGTGTGTCATGAGCAGCAAATAACTCAGGGTAGGATAGACAATAATCAGATATTGGCGGAACCCTGTGTGTATTCCCTATCTTATTTCAAGATTAGGGTTTTTTTTTTCTGAAGTCAGACATAAATCATGTGTGGAGTGATTGATTGACTCTTGTCACTGAGTACAGTAAACTGAATTAAAGGCATTGGGGTTGATGGTTTCAGTAACAACACACAGGAGGAAGAGAGATCAGATAACAGCTCTTCCCTGAGAGACCCACATGGCTGCAAGCCAAATGAAGTTTCAAAATGGCAGTCTATTCCACCAACATGGGTCAATAACAGTTACTTCTTCTCTAGTCCTGAATCAAGCACAGCACTGGTCAGTAGTCTCATTGCAGCCTCTTTTTGCTTTGTTCTCCAGCTGTCAGCAACATGTACAGCATCACCTACTCAACCCTGTGCAGAATGGCAGGTGTACAGAAAGTGACCAACATGGTAGACCCCTGGGGAAGCTGTTGTGGTTTGGGATGAGCCTAAGTGCTATGGATTTCTGAGTAGGTGGGATCAAGGATGTGCTAATTAAAAACCCTGGGAGGTCAGCACAAGTAGTCTCCATAGGTTTCAGTGGCAAAGTGGCAGTGTTCCTGCCCACTTGAGAACCCCAGAGAGGCTCTGGTCAGTGAAGGCATGTTAAAATCCAGTGCAAGGCATGGTGAGGGGTGGGGGGCAATGACACTGAGGACACAAGTTTACTGTTAGACCTTTGCTGGCGATGATGTCTGCATGCATTGCCTTTTTTTTTCCCTCGAAGGATGCAGAAGTGCATGTAAACAGGGGGTGTGAGCTCTGATACAGGCTGAGGCTTGACTCTCCCTACTTCTGGCTGTGAGGGAATCAGTCCTGAGCTTATCTAGCTGCTGCAGAAGCCGTGAGTGAGATCCGTTCATCAGATTCTGCCTGAGAATTCTCCTTTGTGAGGGTGGAGAAAATTATGCCTAGTAAGATTTCCATTTCAGTTCAATTTGCTCTCAGCTCCACAGAGCAGCTGAAGAGGGGCAATCTGGAGGGATGAGAGCTTCAGAAATGAGGAAACTGGATGCATTCCGGAGGGTGTGCTGTGGCTTAGCGTTCATAGGATGCCTTCCGGGTGCTATTTACTCTTTAAGGCGGCAAACAATGCTTTCATTTCCTTAGATTTCAATCTAAATTCACCTATATTGTAACCCCTTTCCCACGAGAAAAAAAAAAACAAAACAATAAGATTTAGATTTCATTGTGGTGGACTGAAACATCACTTTCTTTCCAATGAATAGGAGTCTCAAATTCAGTATTTTACCCTGAGAGCAGGTGTCACTGAGACAAACAGGACCTGCGACTGAGCTGGCTCCTGCCTACACTGCTCGCAATGGGCCTTGCCAGCCCAGCTCTGATCATTATGTAAACGAAGTCAGAAAAGATTTGACTTTTCAACTGTCAAACTGATGATAAACAGCAAGAAAAATCATTACTTATTATATTTTTATTATATATTTAAACCACTTTCCTGGCATCGGTTTGTTTGCTAGCGAGTCTGGGAAAGCTGAGCTGCATAGCAATCTCTCAAACGATTCCTGGGTATTGCTATTTATTGCTATGTGAGTCTAATATTTCACAGTCTTTCTGCCTGGAACTTCTGACTCTCTGCACATATTTTTTAATCCACTCTTTCTATCTTCTTGAGGAGAGATCAAAAGATTTTGTGATTTATGCTAACTTAGCAAAGAGCTAGTTAACTGTCTCCCTGTAAAGGTGAGTGGTAATTTTTTTTTCTCCTGGTCTTTCTTTTACTGTGCTGCTTGGCACAGTAGATTTCTTATAACATTTGTCAAAATGAATTTATTAAGAGAGATTTATTACCACTAGATATTATTCTGTCATTTGGTCACCTTGCAGTTTATTTTATTAATAACAAGCATGCAGGCAGTATCTTCAAAGGCTTTACGTCCTTCCTGGGAGCTGCCTGGTGTCTACATGGTGTTGGAATAGGGTTGGGTCCATTCTGCAAAGATCACAGATCAACATCTGACCCCAGCGCCACCCCCCACGTGCAGTAACACGGAAGTAAACGTTCCCTCTGGTTCCCCTTTCTCAAATCTGCTGCTAGCCAAGCCTGGCAGGGTCAAGTCTTCCTCTCCGGCTGGGCCACAGCGTTTGTTCTTTTTTATCATCCTCAAACAGGCACCAAGGGGTCTTTAGCTACAGTGGGTTCCTGAGGCTGCAGTTTTCATTGTGATAACCTGACCTCGGAGGTCTTGCCCTTCAGTCTGTTTAATGAAGCGCTGAGCTAGAAAGGGTCTTTGTTCTCTCATTGCTCCCTCCACACCGTTTTACGACGCACCGATAAAGAGCTTCTGTGGGATTTGTCTAAAAGAACTGCGTTTTGAGGAGTTACAGGACGCCTGGGAGAACAATATCATCAAAGATGTGGTGGAAAATGTTTCGATTGTTGAATTAGAAAGCGCAAGGTGTGGTGAGATGTTAGGACGCAATCTTCGCTATCTTCAAGATGTGGGATTTTAATATTCTCATAAAAAGAAAGCCACCTCGATAGATTGACTGGGGGTACTTCACTTTTGAATTAAGAAACACAATGAGTCTGATGATGGGTTAGGGCTCCTTTTAGTAATGGAAGATGAATTCGAACCCCAGAGAGAACTCCCGGATCCTGCATAGCCCTCTGGAAAACCTCTGGACCATGTGAGAAGCAACTCTGTAAGAGGGCCGACCACAGGCTGGCTGCCTGTTGGCAGGATAGTTTGAGATGCTTCTTAGTGCTGTTCAGTGAAAGAACAGGTTCTACCAGAGCCTGTCCTCTGGAGACCAGCAAGCACCTGGGAAAAAAGGTTTAAAGGAGGAACTAGCTTTATCAAGCATGAGGTCCATGGAGATCTTGTATCTGGGGTAAGGAACAGGATTCTAAATTTCAGCGTTATTAAAGACCCCTTGCCCCGAGAACGGCACTTCAGAGATGGGGCATTTTATCTGTAATCTCCCAGGGTCAGAAACGCCTAACTGAACATACAGAGAGGTGCCCTGCCACAGGGTGTGAAAGATGGGTTCATTTTAAACTACTTTAAGGGTAGATACAACTCTGATTAGGAGTTTTGAGGGGGGGGATCAAATCCATAGAATTTTATTTTTAGAATTTAAATATCCAGATAATGTTTGTAAAGTATTATCTTTCACCAAACATAACCAAGTTGACCCTAATAATGCCAGAGTTATATCCTAAGCTGTATAGTCTTGGTCACATGCTTATGGCCCATCAGACCGCTTGACATTTATCATGAAGAGATTATTAGCTGAAGCTGTCACCAGAGTCAGTTGTAAAGACTTCATATTGAAGCTGGGTCTTTCTGGGATGTAGGACATTACCTTATATTATCAGCAGATATGGGAGCAAGGAAGAAGCATTAGGGTGCTCTCAGGGAGCCATGACAGATTGCTAGCAATGGTAGCATTGTAAACGGATTATAAGGTACTGAGCATGGACACTAGACAATGAGGTGTAAAAAATGACCAAGGTCTGTCTGGTGCTGTTCATGATGAAACCGTCATTGGGCCAGGTATTAAACTGGAGTTCAAAAATAAGATAATTAATCTGGCCAGATCTTAGATTAGTTTAAAAAAACATGCAAATGAACTGAAAGGTGCAGTGTGACCTGACAGGCACCTGCTCATCACAGAAGATTCTTTGGGGGAATGAGCAAAGCAGAAACTCATAGCTCTTCTAAGTGCAGAAAGAAAGAAACTGCTCGGCCACAAATGGGACACGTGGATTGAAGCCTTCCCCAAGAACAGGGACTACTGAGGAAGAGGAGGTAGGAAGATGTATGAGTTAGAGATCAGAGGGGACTGGACATAGTGTATTCTGTGCACGATAGGGCCACTGCCCTCAAGAATATGATCAAAATACATTGTATGCACACACAAAATTCTCAAATAATTAATAAAGATAGTATATTAGGATATAATGTGACATAATTGAACACTACTCAGCCCTAAATAGAATAGTCTAATTTACAGCAAAGTGGGTATGAGGACAGTAAGCTAAAAGAAATAAACCCCACAGGGGACAATAAGTACTCCTTGGTGTGTGTGCATGTGTGTGTATGTATGTGTGTGTGTCAGTGCATAAGTCAAGGGTAAATGCCCTGCTTGCTTGCTTTCTCTCTCTCCTCTCTCTCTCTCCTCTCTCTCACTCGCTCTCTCTCTCTTCCATTCTCTCACTCCCTCTCTCTCCCCCTATTCCTCTCCCTCTCTCATCACCATGTTTCAGCCTGACTGGCTATCCATCAACCCCAGCACCACTCTTAACCTTCGCAGGGATTCCAGGTTTATATGGCTATGCCTAGCATTATTACATGGATAGTAGCATCTACACTCAGAACCTCAAATGTGTGCAAAAAAGTGTCCTTGCAATCTGAATACACCTCTAGTCTGGAAAAAAACTTAACTTTTAATGTAGCAAATTGGCTCTCTCCTCTAGGGCTCAATCTGGAACCATCTTCTCTTGACCTGAGACTCCCCTCCCCTCACGTAAACGAACAGCAGACACCCTCAAGCAGCTGGCATGCCCCATGCACCTACTGATAACATCTTTATTATTTTCTCTATTGCCACTATTCTCAGTGTGGTCCCTGAGACGTCATTGCTATCCGCTCCCCACATAAATCCACAGAATAGTCAGCAGGGAAAGTACCACCCAACAACCTGGCTTAAGAATCCAGGAAACCAGGCAGTTACCTACTTGTGACAACACCAATTCACTGAGGTAGCTTGTCCCATGACCTCCCAGGCAGATGGAGTTCTATATCCGTAAGGACTTTGTCACTCTGCTATTACTGCTGTCTGCCCTTTATTGAGTTGTCAGTAAGTGTTTATCAATAAACAAAAAGCATAAAACCACTTCCCACATGACATCTTCCCTGTGTCTCTTTTCAAAGTATCCGTTTAAAATGCTCTACGATCATATGGTTGGCTCATAGAGTGTTAATAAATAATCCATCCTGCTGCAGGTGACAGATTAAGTTTTTTGAAAATTCCCATCTTATCCTTTCTTTGTGATGGTTCCCCATGGGTTTCTAAATACTGTTGTTAGATCAGTGGTTCTTTGCTGGGGTTATTTTCTTTCCAAAGGGACCGTTGGCACTATCTGGAGTTATTTCTGATTTCAGTAACCTTTGCGGGGAGGGTGACTGCTTCTTTCATGTGTAGAAGCCGGGAGGATGATAAATATCCATAACATCTGGAACAGCACCCTCACTTCAAAACATTTCCTGGCCCCACATCCCAGTAGTCCCTGGTTCCAAATCCCCCTTGGCTTTCAGAGTCTCTCATCAAACACTCTCGCTCTATACAGCAGAGTCCTTCAAAACCTGTCCCTGGCACCCTCATTACATATCATCCCTTGCCAATTGCAGCAATGTGTAGGACTAGAATTAAATATTATTTTTTAGCAATTTATTATAGACATAAAATCTTTATTCTTCTAAATGTTCATGAAGAATCAGATCCAAGCTGCAGCTTCGGGCTTTTGCAAGTATTCCACATCCTAAGGAGAGGTATTGATTGGGCTTGCAGATTTAACTCGATTCCCTGAAGGAGGGAGGCTTTATCAGTCACAGCGAGGAGGAGGCCAACAGAGCACCAGCTCTCCTCACCACTTATAACGATAGTCCTTTGTCTTTCTTCCCAGCATGCTGTGTTCTGGGTGCAAAGGTTCAGCATGGAGGTGCTTCCGCCCTTCAGTCTCTGGCCTCTCATTTTAGAGTGAACTGCTTGAATGAGGTGGGAAAGGTCAAAGCCCCTTTGCAGGCAGTGTCTATGACGACCCTACAGGGAGCCATCACAGAGGCCACATACATCTTCAGAGCTTTTCCTGGTACGGACTCAGTGACTGTGTTGTCAGCTCTATCAACCATTTATAAACTGCCCAGTCATTTACAGGCTTGACTCCAGTTCTAACATCCTCATTCCAGGCCTCTGAGCAGAGTCATCTTCATCGGATGCATCACCATCCCACAGTGGTAACCCCAGCAACTCTAAACGGTGCACCATATTGCCCAGAAGGTATAAATAGTAGTTTCTTGCAGTCTTGTGATTGCCACTGAAATACCTAACCCCAGCAACTCTAAACGGGGCACCATATTGCCCAGAAGGTAGGTATAAACAGTGGTTTCTTGCAGTCATGTGATTGTCACTGAAATATCAGCAGTACATCGCAAACCTGATAGCTCATTGGTAGGGACAGACTGCCCGTGTCTGTGTCTCAGTCATCTTTGAAAATGGAGAAAGCAGTCATAACTTCCAGAGGATGTAGCAACAGGGCTCCTTCCAGAAGCTCCCCCAAAGGATGGATTCCCAAGTACACCACTCTGCATCCTGTACATCCTCCATGGAGAAGGTACAGAGATTAACCGATCCTTGCTGTGACCGGCATTTAGGAAAGAGACAAACCACCCCTACAGAGCACTTAGAAATCCCAGCAGCTATGTACATTCAGCTTCGTTTCTCATCCTGTTTCCAGAAGTACACAACACGGGTGCCTGGGTGTCGGTGATCATGACCTCAGGGCACAGGTAGTGTAGCGAGGACAGTGCAGGGCTGTCCTCTAACCTGCACCTCCCTGGAAGGAATTTGGAAGGAGACACATGAGAAAAGGCAAGGTGTCCAGGTTTCCTGCCTGGAAGCTTGGTATTTATCAGTCTACTTAGACGGAAGTGTTGAAGGGTCTAGATCGATAGGAGACCAAGGAACAATTCGGTATTCCAAGCTCTAGTAAGGGAGAGAGATGCTTTCCCAAGATCAAAATGCTTATAATCGATATGCAATCCACCTCTACGAGCCTTTAGGAACATGAATCAATGCAAAATTTTAAGAGCATGAATAATTAATTTTCCCAAATTACAAACTTAGCAAATCTCCAAGTCCTCAAATTGAGTCATTTAAATGTGGTGAGTGTATTATTTCTCTCATCTGAAGACCGAGTGCATTGTGTGCATTACCATGTCCTGACCTGCATGTTTTTACACACTTTATTGGTTGGTTTGTTTACGTGTGTGTGTGTGAATACACATGTGTGTGGGGTCAAGTGCCTATGTGCCTTGGTAAGCCAGAAGAGGGTATTGAATGTCCTCCTCCATCATCCTCAGCTTATTCCTCTCTCTTTTTTATCTCTCTCTCTTTCCCTCCCACCCTCCCTTTCTCTCTCTGTTTCTGTGTGTGTGTGTGTGTGTGTGTGTGTGTGTGTCTGTGTCTGTGTGGTATGTGTGTATCTGTGTGTCTGTGTGTACTATGTGTGTGTATTTTTGTGTGTATGTTTGTGTGTATCTATGTGTATCTGTGTATGTATCTCCACACACACACACGTGTGTATATGTGTGTGTGTGTGTGGTATGTGTGTATTTGTGTGTATATCTGTGTGTGTCTGTGTGTATATCTGTGTGTGTGTGTGTACCTTTGTATGTATCTGTGTATGTATCTCTGCACACACATACACACACATACTGTGTGTGTGTGTGTGTGTGTGTGTGTGTGTGTGTGTGTTTGTCTGTTTGTCTCACAGGACATATATGGAAGTCAGAGGACAACCTGCAGGGGTCACTTCTCTTCTTCTATTACGTAGGATCTAGAGAGCAAGCCCCTTTACCTGCCGAGCCATCTCTCTGGACTCAGCCAGAGTAAGGTAGCGCCTCCTCCTCAACCTTAGGTTCATATTTGTCACAACTAGTCTGGAAGTCAGCGAACCACAGCAATCCCCCTGTCTCTGGTAGCCCAGCTTCTTAGGTGTGTCCTGGTGTCCAAACTCCAGTCCTCAAGACAGCTAGCTCCACAGAGTCTGTTAGCCACTTGACAGTTCCAGAGCTGCCATGGTACCAATCTCGGGCATAGGCCTGGGGGATTAAAGAAAGACTTAGACTCGGGTCATTCATTATGAGAGAATGCCAAAGCTTTTACTGAGCAAGTTCAATATTTACACCAAGTCCGAAAAGGAAAAACACAAACTCAAGGAAAAACAGAAACTCAACTGGGGCAATGGGATGTCAAGTGTAAATTCCCTTCCTGGGACACTATGCCTACATCAGGATGTTTTGATCTTAGAGGAACTGCAGAATGTTACTTAGTGGACAGTAGCACACAAAAAGTCTCAGCCAGGGCATAGCAGCCCTTCGGGGTCCCAGAGCCACTGAGTAATCTCTCCAGCCCATGAGCTTGAAAGTACTACAGACCTCCCATCTTGGCTCATAGAATCTCCCCCTATACATTAACATTCTGTGTTGAGGACCGTACTCTGCCTGACTTGGGGGCCAAAATATTCCGGCCTGCGATGCTGCTCTGGTCCACGGGTCAGGGTCTCTAAGAATGGAGACAAGACAGAGGTTCTGGAGTCAAGTCTCAAGTGTTCTTTATTGTCTCTCCTTTATTGTCTATCTCATTGAAGGGCTCCTCTCTTATTTTTCTAATTTTCTCTCTCTTATTTGTTCTCTTATTTTTCTCTCTTATTTTTCCTTCTTTGAAGGGAAGTCTGGGGGTATTTATAGGCTTTTGCCACGTGCCTTGTAGGCGCGAGGATACCATGTGCCTTGCAGGCGTGGATAGCACGTGCACCTTACAGCTGTGGGCACTAAACAGCAAAACAAGCTATGTGGGATATCAGAGTGTGCTTCAGCTGTTGTAGGCTGTTGAAAACCAAGTCTCATGTCAGGGTATATGGCTCAAGATGGCTGCAAAGTTGATAGCTGCTTTCTAGCTGATTTCTGCTTAAAGTCGGCTCCCAACAATTCTGGTTGCATCTTTAGTAATTCATAATAGTTCACCTTCATATTTCCACCCTCTGCTTGTCTCAGTTTTGACTGACCTGTTCTTTTCCCTAGGATGTCACCTGGGCTTAGATGATTCTCACCTGAGTTAACTGTTAATGGTTGGTTTCTGAAGGGCTTGACTTACCGGTAACCTGCAGGGTCATGATGTCATGGGCCCCATACAATGAACTCAAGCACGGTGGATCATCTTCTCAGGGGACTCCAGCTCTCTTTTGGGTGTAACTATCAACCACCAGACTATTCTTTGATCATATAGGGAAGCCCAAGGCACTATCCTGCCTATGGTCTCTGAGATGCTAAATATCAAATCTCTCTCCTCTGTTTCTCATAGTATTAACTAATCTGACTAAATTATATCTGTTAAAAATCACCAAGGATTCTCTCTTGTTCAATACATAGTAAACAAGTCTGGATTTTTTAATGAATTTGAATACATCTGAATAGCTGGGTTTCCCCCTTTGTATCCAGGGATGAGCATGGTGCAAATGTTGAGAAGTTGGGAACAGACATTGACAGCCTCAGGGCCTCATCACACAGAACTCTAAATCAAGTGCTCTCAATCGTTTTCCTAATTAGAACATTATTGGCTCTTTCACAACTGTATGTTTTGAAAAACTATCTCCCAAAGCAGTGCACACCTAACACAGAGACCCTATCCATACTAAGAGGCTCAAGGCTCTCATCAATCCTCTTCTACCACAGGCTTTTAGATCGGTGAGGGGAAACTGGGATGAGCAGAGGGAGAGGTAGAATAAGGTAAAGAAATCTGTCTAATTCCACCCATTCTTGACTATTTCAAAGATGTTGCCATTGGGTAATTATTTGAGGTTATTTTTTTCTCAATATATTGTTAAAGTAACCTAATTTCTCACGTGTGTTTCTAAACGTCCAGAGGCACAAATGAGCAGAGACCACACAGGCATTCCAGGTGCAATGCACAGGTCCACACGGGGATTTCCACAGGAAAACGATGCCCAGAGACTCAATGTGCAAGTCTGGAAAGCCTCATCATATGCAATATCTGTTCCAGTGAAAAGTAAATTTTCACAAGCTTGTAAATGGCCCCGAGCACCACTGAGGCAATAAACATCAACTCACAAAGCAACACAAAGCAAAAAGAAAAAAAAAACCACACTGAAGGAGTATGATTCTATTAATAGCACCAATTAGAGAGTTTTACATGAGATAGGACAGAATACTGGGTTATTTGTTAATTAAATATATCAATCTTTTGGTTTGAAAACTACTAAGAATAGCATAGAATAACCCCTTCCAGTTAGCTGACTTTCTGAAAGTCAATGCGGGTGGTGATAATTTTGGACAAATAAAACCTTCATTGATCCTAAGAAATTGGACATCATTCTTCCCTAAAACTTACTAACCCACTGCAGCTAAATTACATGATTTAATCTCTTCTTTTACCAGAATAACATCTGTCTTCTCTTTATTTGATGGTGTATTGTTAAATTCAACACTAAAATCCTTCCGTAACTCAAAGGTATGTGAATGCCCCAGCACCTAGCCCTAATAAATAAAAAATGCATTTGTAATTTTCTAATAGAAACTATATCTATGAGAAAAGAAAATGGGGGAAGAGGGAATGGAAACATGTCCTGCCTTGGTGAAGAGAGGGGAATGGAAACATGCCCTGCCTTGGTGAAGAGAGGGGAATGGAGACATGCCTTGCCTTGGTGATGTGGAAAGCAGCGTAGTACACACTTGGGCATCCCTTCCTCGGATAGTCATTCATGCTCTTGAATATTAATATATCTCACTTTCAGGCTGTTTTTCCTTGGCAGGAAATAAATATTTAATAAAGTTGACCGACACTGGGACTGACTGGGAAACTACGCCGATAAATTTTGAAAGACCAGTTAATGGCAGAGCATTGGAAAAATGCGATGTCTCTTCATCATTGCTAAAATGAAGATTTATTCTCAATTTTTCATGTCTTTGACCACCCTTTCTTGAACTTGACAAATCTAAAATATGCAGTTTGACAAAATTAATTAAAGTGTGGACATTTTGAGCTATTTTGATGTTTGCCATGAGAACTTGTCTCCCTGCCACTTCAATTAACTTAAATGACCTGAAGGTTACTCAGGTACAGTAACCTTGAAAACTAGTCCAAGGTAAGTAACCCTATTCCAGTGAGTTTAATTTGTCAAGCAAAATAAGACTGGAGACTCATTCTTTCCACAAGATCCCGAAGATAACAAAGGACATAGGACTGTACCCCATGATCAGCCTCTTGAGGGGTGTGCTTCTGTGAGTTTCATGGTCACATCTAAGCAGCTTTTTGTCTGTCTTTTATTCGAAGAAATAGACAAAAAATGCTTCATAGTTCTTGAAATAACGTCTGTAGCTCACTGATAAAAGTTATTAGAGGTTGTATATAAAGTACTATGGGCATCATTCTGATTTCTCCAAAGAACAGAATAAAAACAGTATATGCAACATACACAAGTGTTATGTATAGATATGCAGATTACGTGTAGGTATATACAACACACATGTTATTGACATACAACTATGGCTGCTAAACTTCTCAAGGCGTGAGAACTGACAGTACGAGTGCTAGCCCAAGTCCACGTCTGAGTCTGAAGCCTCAGGCTCATTGATACCCTCAGCTTAAAGACTGTCAAAGAGGAAAGATCCCTTTGTTTGGCTTTTTATTGCATAGGGTTCCCCAAGGAAAGCATGGGGAACTAAGTGTTTCCCCTCCTCTTCTTCCTTTTTGGGACAAAATCTCATTGGATATCCATGGTTGGTCTGGAACCCTGGGAGATCTGCTTAACTCTGCCTCCCAAGGTCAATCAAGAGCCTCAGCCAGCCTGTTCAGTGACCATCTCACTCCTATATACCATTTCAGACATGCTTGGGAGTATTATCTAACCTAATAGGTGAGCACACCATGACCCAGTCACCTTAGCATATAAAAGGGGTCACCATGCCCAGGAAAATGTTTTCTTCAGTGCATTTGTAGTTTCCTGTCTTCTTTCACATTCCTAGTTTGTAGTCATTTTGGACAATAATACTATCCAAACTATTCCAATATCCAAATAACTTACCATTTTTTCTTCAATATAGATGCAGGTGGTGAGTAGATGCCTCAGTAGCTAAGAGCACTGACTGTTCTCCAAAGAACCTGGGTCCAAGTCCCAATAACACATGTCAGCTCCAACTGTCTGTGACTTCAGTTCAAGGGAATCTAATCTACTCTCCAGCTGCTGAAGGCACCAGGCATACACAAGGTACACAGACATACATGTAGACAATTCCCTCATACATATATTAAAAAACCCTATATCTTTAAAAACACAAAAAAGATGTTTAGCACCTATGATTTCTCAGAGTTACCTGGGCACACTTATGAGAAAGTCAGCTGCTTTTCTCTCCCATCCCTGGAAGTCTTGTTTTTTTTTTTCACTGTCACCATCACATGATGGCCAATGGAGAATCCTCTCATTATTCTTGAATATTGAATATTGATATTAGAAGACAGGGGTGGATGCCCTTTTCCAAATGTATCTTAAGGAGAGGAAATCTTATTTAGAGGCTTCCTGATCAAAAGTCACTGGCCAGAACAGACCCCACAACTTCAAAGAGCCACCAGGGAGGGTGGAATGTAGAAGGCTTGGTTGCCTATCATCCCAGAAGAGGAGGCTGAAAGGAGAGCATCTGTGTAGATCCATCCACCTAGTAATCACATCTACCCAACAGTGTTTCCTCAGCGACCACCATCCCACCACTCAGAGATCTGTGGAACTTTACCCTCTGTCTGGCTCAGAGCCTGGCTACATCATTGTCTTGAGTCCCTCAAAACATGCCCCATGTTAAAGTGAAGTGTTATCACTTGCCTACCAGACTTCATGCTTATGACTACTTTATGTAGTAGTTGTGATTATCTCCTGAACTGTGGACATGCATATAAAACACATAAACATATGTAACTATCTATGTGTGGGTTAGGACAAGAGAGAGACACAGAAAAGACACATGCTGTCCTCAGTCCCTAATAATCCCCAACACCTAGTCCAAGGCACAGCATCCAGTAGGTGCTTAATAAATGTTCACTGAATAAATAAATGGATGAGTGAGCTAATGAGCAGAATACATACTTGTGAAACAGAAGAAAAATGAAAGGAAGGGAAAGGCATTAAGGAAGCCAGCTGCTCCTTCCCTGAGCGTTTTATAAACAATTCTTGTCAGAGAATAGTTTTAAAAGAGAAAAACTGGGACTCTGCCTTGAACTCGGTGTCAGCTCCTGAATTACACAGTCATGTCTTAGTACTTCTCTTTCAAAATAGTCCACCTTACTCTCATGGCTCGAACAACAAAATAAGACTTACGTGATTGTAAGTTTCCCTCAGAATAAATGCACGGAAGCTAAAGAAGTCATCCCAGTGGCTTTAGATTGCTTACATTTCTTTGAATCATACTCTTGACACCTTGAAGGGACTCATTATAAAAAAACAGCAAACTATACTTTGCACACCAACAGCCCTGTCCTTTCAAAAACATGCTTTTCTGGAAAGAGTTAGCAATATTACCAACTGCACTGGAAGAAGCCTTGTGAGGTTCTGATAGCTGGTAGGATCTGAGACAGGTTCACTCTTCAGTTTCCATAGAAAGAACCTGAGGATGACAACCCCACTCTCAGGGTGGAAAAGCTATGTGATGCTTCATGTTACAACAAAGACTACACTAGGTTTGGTCATTCAGGTGAGCAGCACTCCTGTCCCACACAGCACCACAGCAACCGTCCACTCTTAACTAATATTAACTGCAGCTGAAACTCACCGTAACGGGAAACAGCTGAAGAATTTCCAAGAAGTGAGGTTTTCAATTGTAGATCTTTTTAAACAAGCAACAAAACATAAGACCATTTAACACTTAAGACTGAACACACACACACACACACCAAGTGCCAAAAAAGTACTTTTCATTAATTCTTAGAGGTATCTGGCAGACAGCAGTTGCTCTGCAGTTTAAGATGAGGAAATCAGACAACGGCTCCTGTGCGAGGCAGCTAGGGTAGGTATTGATGGGAGCCATGTGGAACCTGGGCATTATTTTCTGTTCTGTTGTTTGTTAGTTGTTAGTATGTTGTGTCCAGTGAATAAACGGAGAAGCCAGAGGGCATCACACATGAATGAAACACTGATGTGCGTTGAGCAACGCTTGCTGCTCTCATTGTGACACAGATACTTGTATGTAGCCCAACATAAAGACCAGTAATAGTTTTGAGGGTCATCAGAAAGAGGAAAGCCATTTTCCAACAGTGGAATTAAAGCTTTGAAAGCATCAAGTCATCAAAGGCTTTGCTTGAAGAACCAGACTCCCACTTGCCAATCCTGAGAGACCCACCAGAGCCAGGCGTGAACAGACTGCCTGTTGCTATGCATGATTTATTCAATTAAGGGACTGGTGCAGCAGGAGAGGAAATTCTCATGACTTTCCCTTCAAAATCAGATTGCTGGGAGCAGCATACATAGACTGTGGGTAAGATTTCCCAAGAGGGTCTAAGAGAAGGGAGTGAGACAGAAGCATCCCGTTGAGCACCTCTGGTCTCTGATACTTGAACATGAGAGTTCCTGGTGTGACTTTCATTGAATATCAAATGCGGCATAGCATGGCTGCTATGCATCCAAGTAGTGTGAGCATGCCATGGTGCCATAAGACCCACCTTAATGCAGGAAGGAAGGTTCCCATCATAGGTTGTATTTTACCGACCTTTTACCTTGACCTCTGCCCATTGCCGGTGGGGCAAAGAACACTTTCTTAGCATTGTATTTGCACACAGGGAGCTGCTTACTGTATTCCACTGCTTCATCTCAGCCAGCATTCCACTTTCAGTGTGGGTAAGCACTTAACACTTTGAATAAGAATAGAGACATTTGCTATTTAAAGTTGTCTTCTTTCAATTATAATTTTTTTATGCCCCAGTCTCCCAGTTTATAAATCCTTACGATGAATATAGCTTCTTTTCGATAATTCCTTGGGATGAGTGAATACCTCCAATATTTACTTAGCAAGGATGTCAGTGAATTACGAATGGAGGAAACCGTTCCGATGGACAGGCACTCTAATTAATAAAGCCAGTTTGCTACAGCTTTCTAAATGCATGAGCAGCGCCAGTGCTTTGTAGCAATGTAGCTGATGCGGGTAACAGATTTTTAACAGCGTGCCTGGGAAAAGAACAAGGCAAATAGGAGGCGAGCTGGGTGGACCCAGGACAACCCACTTTGTTTCTAAATGCTTCTTCTGCTTCCCCACCATAAGAGCATCAGAACTGGACCAGATAAATGTGCTTACATAAAGAAATCTTTCTCTGTAGCTGGTAGTTTTACCCTAGCTGTCTTCTGGTGGAATATTTCACCATGCTCCTAGAAGGTAAATATTCTCAAGCTACAAATGAGGTCAATAGACAAGCCATGCCTTTGATAATAGATCCAAATACCTCTACAGTTTGGTAGATCAGATGTTTACAACCCCTGGGCTACAGGCTTTGGATCAGGGCACATATCATCGACACTATATTAAAATTGAGACGTTGATTCTGATCTCGCATGGCTTTTCAGGTTCAGCCCCAGTTATCAATGCAACCTCTGTTTTCATCAGGCTTTGGTGAATGTTAATATCTAAAATATTTCCTTCTGTGTGTGTCTATCCTGCCTCAGACAATTCATTCATGCTTACATTTTACCTATAATTTGTTCTGGGGATGCCATAGCAACTTCCCTCCCTGATCTGTTCTTAAAGGATGAGTGGAGGGTGGGGCACCAACCATGATGCCTGTTGTCCCAGCAGGAGCAGAAGGCAAAGGCAGAGTCCCAGCAGTGTTAGAGCTTTTATTTTCTGATTTACACTGAGCATGACACTGTTGGTAGGTGCTTTAGGGTCATTCAGTGCTGATTATCGCTTCAAATTATAACACCTACTCTCGGGTAAGTACAATAAATTCGCCTGCTTTGAATAGAGCATAGAATGCCTCTCAGCACTATAGATGGCCCCTGATTCATATTTTCCTGTGTGCGCGCACTACAGAGTCTGCACATTTTGAACAAGAACAAGACCACAAACATTGCAAAATGCCATTCCTGTTATGCATATGCATCACATACCAAAGGAGGATATCAATAAGGTCCCTAACTCTGTTGACCTTAAGTTAATCAAAAGATTATTACAGGTGGCTCTGGACTTAAATCTCATCAGGGGAGCAATTTAAAAGAGTCAAAAGGTTTGAGCCTCAAAGCAGATGAGTAATTGGGATATCTGGGTATTAGAAAAGGCCACAGGCTGGCAACCCCCAAGAACTGAGGGGGCCCAGCCCTATAACTTTGCAGGACAGCATTGAAACATAACAGTGCATCTGAGAGGATGACAAGCTTCCAATTTCACAGGCTGAGCCAAAACCCTGTCTCTTTCACCTTCTTGGGTACTTGAGAAGAGTCCAAACTAAATGTGGTTTATACTTAAACCCTGAAAATTGTGGACTTTAAGGGTTACTGTGTGGCCATTGTTGTTGTTGTTGTTGTTGTTGTTGTTGTTTAACCAGGCAGTAGGTAGCTATTAAGCTAGATCTCTGAATAATTCACACAGGTTATCCACAGGAAATTTACATACGAAGATGTGGAAAGAATTCATAGCAAATGCATCTGGCAAACCTTAATCGGGCAAATTATAGATGATTTCACAGATGGAAATCTCTAATTGATACCAATGTTGTACCTAATTACAGAAATGAGCTCAAGTTTGATCCATCAAGTATTTGATGTATGTATGCAGCATGCCAGTGAGTAGCCTATAGTATTTGGCATTTCAGTTGTCTAAAGGACACTAAAGCGTGGCTGGACCCATGGGACAACTGAAGCCTGTTTGAATGTTTGATATGAACTTGGTTAGGATATGTCAGGAAAGGCCAGGTATGGAAGAGGAACAATCTTTTCCTGTCAGTCACTGGACCCACACTGATGGCCAGTGTGGAGCACCCTCTGAAAGTGCTGACTTGAATCTGACTTACAGATGTACCACATGATGTTGACCAGTTGCTGTCTTCCTAGGGAATCCACAGTTGGACAACTGAGCTTTTAATTCAGAACACTGGGGAATCCCTACCCTTCAGTATTGTAAGCTGCTCTGCTGGCTGGATGCATGACTCTTCCCACAAGATCAGTAGCTCTGTTCCCTTTCCTCCACCCATGGGTGGGAAGAGGCCTGATACATAAAAGCTTCTAGTGGGATGATGTTGGGAGCTCTACTGATGCCTTGGTTTGGTCACAAGTTGAGTATGTACAAGTTTCATGTTCTCTCAGTGGTTTAGAAGTAAATTAGGGTTAAAGAATTATCCCAGGCCCATTTGAGACTTCAAGTGGGGATATTTGTAATTACACCCCTATTACTCACAAGACCATGACTGTACAGGGTGCATTTGATCTTGTGATGGCCCTTGTTAGGGAGATTACTGTTCCCTTTGAGACCCTCCTGTAATTGCAGACTCTGGTAGCATGGATAGTCTGTTGTGTGAGCTATGAAGTCCTGTCTCCTTTGCTTCCTTTATGTGAAAAGTTCTTTGGATGCATACTGGCCCACAAGTACACAGCAGAGACAGATTCTTAAGGACTCAACAAAGCATGTGCTTTCTTCAAGACACAAGATGATGTCTGACACTAATGGTGAATCTCAGACATTGTTGAGCAAGGCCAAGGCAGTAGCAGGGGAAGAACATGCCTGAACAATACATAATTTTTATTATGATGTTTTAAACTTTCCTTTAAAATGAGTTAACAATTTCTCAAGACAAACATAAGTAATAATTATTGTATGTTATTCATACACGAGACTCTAAATTTGGATACTTCCTTAATATCTGACTGATTCATGTGTGTATAGTACATTGACTTCATGCAGGAGGAAGGATTACCACCTAGGCAGCCATTCCATCTTCTGTGGGTAAGAGCTCTTGAGTAGTTTCAAGGCCAGGTCCTCCTCTGGGTCAGAGGTTAGATCCACACAGGGACAGGCAAGGTCCTGACCTTCTGAGGCTTCATTAAAGCAAATGATAATGTTACAGGGCATAAGTGACTTTGTCTTAGGAAGAAAGTAAAGAAAAGAGCCCAAAGAAGACTTTGAGAGCCTCCAAGGCAGGCAGGCCAGAGAATGCTCCTGGTGGAGGCAGTGCTGGGATCAAACCACAAATACTAAGTAAGAGCTAGCCATATAGAGAGATCTTAGAAAAGGACATTCCAGGAAGAGAATGAAAATCATGTCTTGCCGGGCGGTGGTGGCGCACGCCTTTAATCCCAGCACTTGGGAGGCAGAGGCAGGCGGATCTCTGAGTTCGAGGCCAGCCTGGTCTACAGAGTGAGTTCCAGGACAGCCAGGGATACACAGAGAAACCCTGTCTCGAAAAACAAACAAAAATAAAACAAAACGAAAATCATGTCTACTCTGGAACATCCTCAACCTTCTCAAGCGTCAGAAAAGGGAGGTCAATGGGGTTAGAGAAGTGTGAAAGAAAGTGCTGGGTGGGTATGAGACAGGAAAGAAGGCCATGTGCCCAGTCTGTGTGTAGGACTAGAGACTGGGGGAAAGATGTGGGACAGTGACCTCTCCCAAGAATGTCAGCCCTGAAGTGATAAACTTCTTACACAGCACCCCAGGCCCAGCCTAGCATGGAACACCCTTTCTATGAATGTTTGCTGATGACTAAATGACATAAACATGACAGGAATCCCAGGGGTGTTTTGATGCATTAAACCTGAAACAGGGATGAGAAGTACAGTAGACATGAGCTCTGAAATGTGCTGAGTCCCTCCTGCAGGTCCAACATGCTGTAACAGACAGTCCCAAACTTCAACATACTATGTATGACTATCTCACTCATACAGACGGTCCCTAACTTTGAATGACTCAACCTAAGGTTTTTACTTTCTGCATTGGTTCAAAGTTGGCACACACTCCAGTAGAAACTATGTAAGGAAGTTGGACTTTTTGTTTTCATAAGTTAATAATAATAAAGTCCTGCACTATATCACAGTACCTAACCAACAATCATGAGTATTTGGAGCCTGTATATAGAAGGTTAGGCCAAGCTGTATACTATGATAGACTAAAATACATCTAAGACTTTTTATTACATTTTTTTCAGAGGCTACTGGGACATGCACATCAACAAGACATGTGTAAAACTCAGAAGAAAATTGGTAGGAGTTTGTTTTCTCCAGTTACCATGAGTACTGAGATTCAAACCCAGGGTATCAGACTTAGCAGCAAGCCCTTGTTGGCCTCTTGTTGGACTTAAAATGCATTTGGCTTGATAACTTGAAGTAACAGGTTTGATGTAACTTGAATTCACTGTAATCTGAGGAACATTTGTTTTAATTAACTTACCTACCAAAAATTATATTTTATTATTCCAAATAGCAGATAAAAGAGCTAAGACACAGAGGCCACATTTCAGAGCACCACCTAGCATTGAATGAGAGTTTAGGGCATCCTAACATATCTTAGTCACGGTTTGTATTTCTGCACAAAACATTATGACCAAGAAGCCAGTGGGGGAGGAAAGCGTTTATTCAGCTTACACTTCCACATTGCTGTTCATCATCAAAGGAAGTCAGGACTGGAACTCACACAGGGCAGGAACTTGGAGGCAGGAGCTGATGCAGAGGTCATGGAGGGGTGCTGCTTACTGGCTTGCTTACCCTGGCTTGCTCTGCTTGCTTTATAATAGAACCCAGGACTACCAGCCAAGGATGGCACCACCCACCAGCCCAGGGAGGGCACCACCCTCGATCACTAATTGAAAAAATTCCTCACAGCTGGATCTCATGGAGGCATTTCCTCAAGGGAGGCTCCTTTCTCTGTAATAACTCCAACTTGTGTCAAGTTGACACACAAAAAAACAGCCAGTCTATAACCCTCCTCTCCTACTATAATCTCTCTAGTGACCCTACAGATAGTAAGTATTGCAGTGTCAAGCTGAGGAGTGTGTTGGCACAGAACATGATGAAGAAGCTTGCCTGAATGGGGATATGGATCCACCTAAGAAGGGTGAGATTAAAAAGAAGAAAATGAAATAAAGGAGAAAGGAAACAGAGATGCAGGCATCACTAGAAGCATCTCAAAGCATGGATCCAGAGCATCGTGAGACAGCAGAAAACCCCAGCTCTGCTCACTTTAGTGAGCATTGTTCAAGCACCTTGTTTAATGAACAACCATTTGCTTTATTTATCCTGTTTTCAAGAGGAAAGAAATGAGCTTCTGCAAGTTTCAATAACTTGACCAAAGCCAGATGGCTAGTGACCAGCTGAGGTAGATTTCAAGCCCTTTGGGGAATCTTTTTCCTGGCCCGGCTGAAGGAAACTGAAATGGTTTATTTTTCATAGGAAATTAGAGACACCAGAAACATTAATTTTTATTTTAAAAAATCCTAGCCTAGACCAAGAATGTGAGTGTCCCGTCTTCTCCTGGGGTAATGATAATAGGACCTGGCTCAGGCCCATCTAGAGAAATCAGAAACTGGCTCAAATCCCTTAGACCTCTTCAGACTTGGACACAGATTTGGGGTCCAGTGTAATTTCTTAAGATGTTCACTCTGTCACAGTGACAGAGTGTCTTCTCCAAGTGGAAATCATGGGAATCTTTGGCAGCTGGTCCTCTCCTGTCAGAGGTAAGCTGGAAGTTAACCTTGTGAGCCCTACATGGACTTTGATGCTCCCAGGGGCCTCCCTCCCTCAGCCCACTGCATTGCTGACCACATTGAATAGGAAAGAACTTGCCAGCAAACTCTGGCCTCCAGCTCACTGGGCACAAATCACCAATTTTGTGTATGCTGTATAGCCAGAGACTCTCCCATGTCTACATCTTTTCTCTATCTATGAAGTTCTAAGGACCTTGACATAGGTCTGTCAAACTGAGCTGGAAAACATCTGATTTCACAAATCACCTCTCAACTTCTTCTTCTTCTTCTTCTTTTTTTCCCCCTGTTTCAAACTTAACTCACAGCCTTTGGGACAGAGAGTTTCATTAACCTCTCCACAGTGGTGAGTGTTTTTCCATAGAGCAAGTCAATCTTGTGTGGAGTTTGGCCCTTTAGATGGGCATAGATGTGTCTGATTCATATCATACAAAGAGCATATATTCATATGACCATAAAATTCTGCTTAACGAATTCCAAGTTTCCATTGGTGGTTTATTTCTTGAGGACTTAAGTACCTATGTGTGTTGGATTACCCTATCCCTGTTGGCTTGACACTGATTCAAACTGGAGTATTTAATTTAAAAGGATACAAAAAGATATAATTTAAAAAGATACAAAAAGAAAGACAATTCCCAGCACAATGCTCACTCTCATCTCTGAATAGCCCTTCAGGAACTGTAGAGAAGAGGTGTGGGGATGTGGAGGGGTCAAATTCACAATGAGGACTGTCTGAATCTTTAGACTGAATAGGTAGAAAGTTATACTTAGTGTTACAATTGCTGCATTGCTTGATTGCATTTGCAAGTATATGCATTTCAAGTGGTGACAAAAGATGTTCTATGTTTACCTGCGTGTTTAAAAAACCAAAATCAAGAACACATGCTTGCTGGGAGAGGGCCATTCTGGGGGAAATCTCACAGAGAACATAGAGTTTCTGTATATCTAAATGATTAAAGCAACAACAACAAAAAACCATCTTTCCCACTAGACGAAATTCAGACAAACATCTCCCTAACCAATGGTGTTCACATATTTGACATTGTTTGGACAACTACAGCATATTTACCATGGAGCACTCTTCACAAATACCTTCCCCCAATAAATAGCACATCTCCACTTTCTTCACCTGTCCATCCTTGGCTGTGTAAGAATCCCAAATGAACCTTCATTGCAGGGGTTGTGTTGCAGATGTTTCTGGGGTTGGGGTTAGAAGCCCTCAAGCTCGCTTGTTCTGTGCATTTTGACCAGTTGTAGCTCTCTTAAGCACTCCCCATCTACTGTAAAGGAGAAACAAACACTTCTCTAATGAGGGTTGAGAGCTACACTTACCTAAGTGAATAAGTATTAAGTGTTTAGAATGCAGAGAGGAATTGCACCAGTTTAAGAAAGTGGCAATAATACATTCTCCCGTAGTGTCTATGACCTCACCAGTTGCGAGTAGTTGGCTAAATTTACGTTACCAGGCATGAAATTCCTCCTACTGAATGAGTCACCGGTCTAATTAGACAGCTATTGCTTATCCTCAGTACACAAGTGCCAGTATTACACCTTCAGGGATATTTGGCTGTGCAGGTCACTGTTGTTGTTCATAAGCATCCCAGCTAGCTAGGACTACTGATTGCTTCCCTCCTTTGGCTACTTACATAGAACCTTCCAATACTTTGAGAGGCAGTCCTCAAGGAGGAGGTTCCCAGCTCAGTTCCTTCAGGTTCTGTGTCCAAAATGTGTGGTGTCTCTTCAAGTACTGGGAGGCAACCAAGGGCAACAGCAACTGCCTGTATTGGTTTGGGAGTCTCTTGAACTACTCTAACTAACAAGTACAAGTGGAGGTTTCCCAGGCCTAGCACTTGGGGTTTTGTTTGATTGTCTATGGTCTGTGGGGAAAGCACTATCACCCCAAATGGCATATCTTCATTAAAAAATTTTCTCAAATGACAGAGCATACCGTTGAGAGGTAGCAGAATCTTGGACCACAATGAGAACTTCTTGAATCAGTGAGGGCATATTTTCAGAAGAGGTTTTATGATGCCCCTTTCAATACACACTAACCCCAACAACTTACTCCTGTGTCCTCATGAGGATGAAGCACCTCAAAGCCTTCAATGAGACATAGGGCTCATAATAAAATGTTATGCAAACAGTTTCATGAGTACAGTAGACCCCACCACTCTATCTAGGTATGGTACCAATCAGCCTTAACAGCTATGACAGGCCCAGTCACTCTATCTAGGTATGATGCCAGCCAGTCCCTATCTGTCTGGTTCTAGCTTTTCTGAATCAACTGGTCTCACCTGCTATAGCAGCACAGGGTCATGTATAGTCCAGTATAGAACTATGTTATCATCACACACCTACCAAGTCCCTCAGAGATGCAGGGTATTGTAGTTTGGTTTCTATTTATAGGTATCACCTGAGCAGATAGCTACAAGCTCACTCCCATAAACCTCTTGGGAAACTAGGCAGAATGAGTGGAAACCTTCTTTAATTTCTGATGTGAAACTGTTTTGGAAAATAAGAAAGTAAAACTTAAAATAGAAGCCCCGTACATCTGGGAGGAAGATATAGAAAAAGCTGGAAGGAGGGGACTTGGGAGGGGCTGAGAGGAGGGAGGTGAAGGGGTAAGGTGATATTAAAAAATGTATTTGTCTTAGTCATTGTTCTATTGCTGAAAAGAGACACCATGACCATGGTCACACTTATAAAAGAAAGCATTTAACTGGGACTTGCTTACAGTTTCAGAGGAGTAGCCTGCATCCATGGCAGGGATCACAGAGGGACACAGGCAGACTTGGTGCTGCAGAAGTACCTGAGAATTCCACATCCAGATGCACAGCCCAACCCAGGGTTACACACTTCCTCCAACAAGGCCATATCCACCTCCTGACCCTAAGTAGTGCTACTACCTGATGACTAAACATTCAAATGTATGAGCTGATGGTGGCCACTCTTATTCAAACCACAACAGCGTCAAAAATAAAAAAAAAATCAGGAAATGAATGGAATGAAATTAAAGAAATAAAAATAGCAGCCTCCTCTTATTTATATTACCCATCCTTCAAATTCTCCCCACATAAAGCCATTCCTCATTTCTCCAAATCTCTCTTCAGTAAGTCCCCCTTGCCACTTCTTATCTCATATCTGAAACTATTCTCGGTGTCATTTCTGAACTTCTGCTTTGTGTTAGTTCACAAATGAATGTGAATTATTTCTTGTATTTTTTCGTGAGATATTTTCCTGTCTCTCATTTTAAAGTCACCCCCCTCAAAACTTTACAGACTCACACCATGCCTAGAGATGGGTCTGGAACACATGTGGCCTTTGCATATATTTAAGGGCACACCATGATGTCACAACACAGGCACCTGCACAGCAATCAGGTCAGGTGACTGTTATGTCCATCACTGCATTTCTATCTGTGGGGAAGAGTCCATATCTTTTGAATGGGCTGTGTGAGATATGCATTTGCTGGGTGTGGGTGTGTTTTGAGCATCCTACACTTTCTGTTGTGATTAATGTCCTGACCTCCAGGGTAGAAACGTGGAGATAAGTGGCAGGTTCTTTAGGCAGTGAGCTCTCATGGATAAAGTCCACACACCCAGGAGATGTGGATCTGTTTGTCCAACTTCCTTTTGAAAATTTAAGTTCTTATGAAAAATAAAATAAAATGTACGTTCTTACATACACAAATGCTCGTACTATGATCTGCTGCCATTCTCTGCCTTCATTAGAGGCCGAGTTGATGAAGCTCACCATTCAGACGTTAAATTTTATAACTGTGAACTAAATAAACCTTTCCATGTTCCAAGGTAGCTGTCTTTGGTATTTAGTTGTAGTAACATGAAGCTGACTATAATATCTAATTATTATCAACCATTAGTTAATATGTTGTGCTACAAGATGCTAAATGTTACTATGTATCCGCATGTGGATACATAGTATCCTATAGTGGCTGATAGTTTTTTCTCCAGCCTCCTCTTAGTAATGAGTATAGAAGCCATGGCTTATAGCTAACCAGACCCCTTGGCCCCACTTTTTACCATATTTAATCCCATAAGAACAACAAACAACTGTCTGGTAGATACCATATAAGTAATTCTTTAATAAAATCTATAATATATTTTATGTTATTTTGTTACCAGTGATCTCCTTTTGGACAAGATGTTGCCAAGATTTTGCCTCCTATCCAAAGAATTGAAAATAAGGGCTCACACAAATTTACAAAAGAAGTAGGATAACTTTATTTGGAACAAAGCAACAGTACAATTTAAAGAGGGGCTTACTGTCAAGATCCACAGTTGGCTACCTCAGGGAAGGCTCCTGATTACTGCTCACAGCCTCCTTTTATGGTGTATGAGGAGGAGAGCTGCTTACTAAAGGACATAGTTTTGCTGCTTCTCTATTTTGATAGATTCAGTCATGTATTTATTTTTCCTATTGTACATGTCCCTTCTCATAATACATCTGTGCTTAGTTAGTCACATACACACCCTGTTATGGTAAATGGGGGAGTTTTCCTTAAAAAATAAATAAATAAACTTAAAGGACAGAGTTTGCCTCACAGCAAATACACCCCAAACCAGTTCAGGCTGGATCAGCCCTTCTATTCCTTGGACCTAAGCACATTAGAGAACATAGTTGAATGCATACTGTCTAAATTGGATTGTTACTCTGGGCATATTATGGTTCTAGGGTGGGAGTACATGTAGTCCAATGCAGGTGAGAGTTCCTAGAGATTCTGAGGATGCTGGCTGTAGTGTGTGGAAAGGGACTCAAGCATCATGCACAAGGGTGAAGGAGCTGGACTGCCAAGTGCATTTCTACAAGGTTGTCTAATCAAACCAAATGACATGTAGGATAAACTGTTCCTATGCTTGCCTGACTCTGTTTAATTACCAAAGTACAGCTGTGCTTCCACGAAATCTGTGCTCACTCCATTTCCTATCATGTCTAAACGTTCAGCCTAACAGAGTCTACGCAGCACCATCCTACCTCTGGCATCTCTGGTATTTCCTCAAAGAGTAAGGGGTTTTCAAGGTCCAGTGCACAGCATTTATTTTTTCAAATCTGTGCATTGCAACCCTGTCACGTAATTCTGCTTCCCTAAAATATACACTTATCATACGGGTTCTGACTTTGACCTTTGGCTCGCTTTTGATAGTTTGGGGGGGGTTGTTTGTTTTTTGTTTTGAAAAGTGATTTATTTTAGTCATGCTTGCACCCCCATAATTTTGATTCTACTGAAATCATAAAAAGTACTAAAGCATCTCCATAAGAATGTTTCTGTGTGCATGTTTGCCTCCTCTACCAAGCTCATGGGTTTTCATTGATGAACTGCTGCTATGGCAATTTTTATAGAATTCAGTCACTAAAGACATCGTTGCATAAAAAATGGCATTTTTCAATAGGCTCATTTGTCAATTTGGCTTAAAAATCCTTAAGTATGCTTGATTTTGAACCTCAATTATCCGACAATTAATACAATTTGAGACTTCCGCCATTAATTATTCTTTAGTGTGGCAGTTTTTGCAGACAGTTTTTACAAGGCTGATTTTGGTTTGGTTTGTATTTTTCCCCCCCAGGGTACTAATGTCCTTTAGAATATATAACTATCTATAGCTATGTAAAATATACATACAATATGTTATATATATCATACAGAAAGAATATGTATGCTCAATAAAAGGAAAATAAAAATAGAAGTTTGTCATAAGTTGTGTTGCTGCTTTTGTAGTTGCTACTGGATCATCCAAACCCCACGGTTTTAAAAGAACACTAACTCCCTAAAAACAGATTCTGAAGCAGGAAGAAGCTTTGAGGTATTAATATTTCTTCTCCATATTAACTGATGTGATCTGCATTAGAGACTATGAATAAATATATAATTTAACAGCATAAATACACAGTGAGTTCAGAGATCTTAAAGAGGCAGCCATTTATGATCCTACAAAGCTTAATTTGACATAGTTTGAGTAAAGAAAGGATGAATGGGAAAAAAAGGAAATCAGATTTAAATATGGAAAGAGGATTAGACACAGACACTTTCCCAACAGCTTGTTGTGTGAGATCAGGGTAGTTATAGTGGGCGATGCTTCAAGATGCTGCGAATCCCTCAAACATCATGCGCCAGGTGGAAAGTATCACTGTAGAGATGCACATGGTAATACTCCCCGCTTTGTCCACCTACATATCAAGTGTATTCAGGAGCTGACTCCAAGACAAAACTACTTTAAGCCCAAAAGCAAATGAAAACATGAAACTGGCCTTCCTTAAGTTGTTTCATCTCCTGGGATTCTGAATCAGTTTTCACCATAGAACAGAAATTTCAACTCAAAAAATCCTTAGATTATTTTTATTTCTAGCTTCAATGAGCATTTTCATTATCAGCCTAGTAAGAAATCCTATGCCTGTTTTCTCTGCTTACAGTGTGATGGCACCTGGGTACCATGATCATCCCAGGGGCATTTATTACTTTTTAGCTAATTTCAGACATGGAGTTTGCACACACACACACACACACACACACACACACGAAAACATACCACACACAAATAACTCTCATTGTTACATGCCTCAGTGGCTGTCCATGGGTTTCCCTTGCCCTTCGTCAAGCCTATGTCTTTGAAACCATAGCAGAGTATGGGATTTCATATGGTGGATGTAAATGGTAGTCCTATATAGTAGCCATCCTGGGACTATCATGTTGCTGGAGCATCTGAGAGAGTTGGGGCCACTTGCTACAACAGGGTACTTAAGCACAGCCTGTAGAGCCGCATGTACCGATCCAGTTGGTAATTACTGGAGTCATTTTCTCCAGTCGGGGAGTGAAGTGGTCACAGGGGGCATATTCTGGGTGAGAAAGAAAAAGCTTGTACAGAGATGTGGACTTTAATCAGGGGACAGTAGACAAGCATTTTAGAAAGTCTCCCCTTGCCTTGCGGTGATGAAGAATAAATGACCCACCAGCAAATGACTCCCTATGCTACTGCTACAGCTCCCTGGAAAATACCCACAATGCTTCTGCCTGGATTTCAAAGATGGTCTGGGCCTCACTATGGTCATTAGTGCTGTAGGAAAAACAGCAGTCGATCAATGGACTGGCTCTGGGGAAATGCTTTGGGGTTTCATCGCTCTAAGCCACAGTTACAATGTTAGATGGTAGAGGACAGATATTTATGGGGCTCTCTCGTAATAGGAGACCAGAGGGTGGTGGAAAAGTATAAAGGATTTGGACTTCCCAGGAGGAGCAAGCCAGTCTGTAACACAAGGTCTTCCTCACTTGCCTCTTCCTAGTCCAGCTTTCTCTTAACTAGGCTGCTTCGCTCCATGTGCCCCTGCCCCTTGGATTTCTCCTGGAACCAGATACCTTGAGCTCTCGGCACAGAATAGCCTCGTGCCAGGTTCTCTCCCAGGCAAAGAGAACATTCTTCCAAATGAGTCTTTCAAACTCTGTGCTTGGGCCTTGGGTAGATAGTGTCTATTTAGAAAGGCGTGACTGGAGTTTGGAGGGTAAAGAAGCCTGTTGGTAGATGAAATTCTATATCTCTGATTCCATCTGTGGGCTCAGAGATGTTCTTTCACTGTAGATCATTTGTCCAAAGTCATTTATGTCTCTGAACCACATGGTTAGTGACCTGTTCCCAAGTAGACATTGAGTCCTGTGACTTGAAAGAGTCCTTACCTGGGCTGAGGTAGAAGAAGGCACCCCAGAAGGTCTCATGGACACTGCAGGCTCTGTCTTCTTTCAATGATGGCCTGGGAGATGAGAAAAGTCTTTTAAAACAAATTTTAAAATTCAACAGTGAGATTTCCCCTCTGTGTGAAAATCACTAATCACCCTTGCAGAAGGCCTCAAACCCACAGGGCCTACGAAATATTAACTTAGCATTTGAACTTTCATTTAGCACATGGCTCAGAATCTCATTAGCATTTATGACCATGAAGTGAATTTAATTTGTTTCTATTCATAAGAAAGAGGGCAGAATTTGAAGGTTTTCTTTGCTACTAAAATTATTATTGATCAATTGCTAGCAGGGGCAGAAGTGGCTAGAAAAAGTGCAGAACATCAAATTTTGGGGGAAGTTAATTATCTTGTCAGACACCACGGTCCATGACACACAGGGCTCCTGTCAGTGTAGATTTGTGAGCAGATTATGGTGCACCTATTACCTCTCAATCACCACTACACAGCCATGTGCCCAGGAAGCAGGCTCTTTCTAAGAACTACGTTTTATATGACAAACTGAGACAACTAAAAATGTAAAGGTTTCAATTATGCCAGAAAGGGTATCAGAAATCCTGTTTGTCCCAAGCACGGATCTTCTTTTTCAGAGTATGATTTTCCAAAAACAACTTACAGGGAGGAAAACTCCGTGTAGATTTATAAGTTTAGAGGGTTCAGTCCAAGTTTGGTTAAATCCATTTCATTGGAGCTGAAGTAAAGAATAATAGTATAGAAGTGGGGATAGGTAGTGGATACGGTGAACCTGGTGTCAGTCAGAGAACAGAGCGACCGACAGAAGAAAACATGGACACCATACCCTTCAAAGGCACATCAACAGCGATCCACTTTCACCAAGCTGGGCTCATCTCCCATAACCTCAAAATGAGAGCATCGGAGTATATACACACTGACAGACCAGTCCATTCAGGAAGCATGGGGTCATTACTTATCATTTTATAATGGAAACATTAAAACCTATCAATGTTTAAACCTTATTGGAATATAACTGACACTGGCACATGTGAAGTATAAAGTTTATAAATTTAACTGATGTATGCACCTGTAAAATCACCAACATAACTAATATAATCAGTGTTTAATCCCTGGGATCCTCAACCTTCTTTGTGTTGGTTAATTCTACATGCTAACTTGGCTGGGCCAGAGGCTAGCATTATTCTGGACGTTGCTTCAAAAGTATTTTTTGTGAATGAACTGAATGCTTAGATGAGTGGACTTCCAGTAGGCCTGCTGGGCTTCCATGTGGTGGAGAAACCATATCCAATTAGTAGAAGCTTAAAAGAACAAAGACTGGCCTCTTCCAAGACAGAAGGAAATCTGCTAACCGACTGACATGGACACTTCTCTGGGCATCAGCTTGCTTGCTTCTCCACTGGATTTTGTTCCCAAGGGTCCCAAGTCATAGGTGCCAATTCAAAATACTTTTAACATGGACCATGGTTGTTGTCTCAGTAAACACCCAGTTCCTTACCCTGTCTCCATCTACACTCATAACTGCTCTCAGACAACTGCTGGTCTATCGTCCATCACTACAAATGATCTCATATCTCTTAGAACATACAAATGAATTGAGAGTGTATCCTCTTTGACTTATTTTTATCTCAGAGTCATGAGGTATGGTGTCTTTGTGCTTCATTTGCTGTTAACCCATTCATTCACCACAGGTCATTGCAGAGTTTTATTTTCTACATCATGTCTACTAGATATAAAATTACTGTAAATATTTCTGTACAAGCTGTTGTGTTGCAACATGGTTCTCTGCCTCCTGGGAAAAGCAGATAGGTATGGCATTGTCTGGTTGGTATGTGGCTAATGATATCTTAACTCAATGCTGCTCCTTTGTATTCTAATAGAAAGACCAGAAACCCAATTTATTGTTCTTTTATACTTCTGTCTCTTTGCTATGATTAATTTCATTCCTAGAGTTTGGTGGAGTATTCTCATGACTATTTACAGGTGTGTCTTTCAATGTCTAGAGAAAGAAAATCCATATTCTCGAGCTTTGGAATATAAGCTTATTTTCATGTGAAAAGTATAACAGTTTATATTCTTTATAATCTGAAGTCCACAAAGAATAGAATAAAATCCCCTTTGATGGAAGAATAGAATTAAAAGCTCTCTGTGGATGTCAAATATTCCAAATCTATGTCTCAGTCTAAAAATAGATGAAGCTATTTTATTTTCTGTACAGAGAGCTCTGTAGTTCAGTGTGTGACTTTACTTGACAGTGGTAAATTGGCTTAAAAACTGAGAAAATTAAAAGCTAAGAGAAATACCATTGAAATACAGATGAGTGCATGCACAGAGAATTACCTGGAGAATGATGAGGTAGCATGCTAACCAAGCCACTGCCAGCATGTTTGCTTTTCTGCTTTATTTTTAGATTTTGATTTGTTTGTCTCCCTGTGTGTCCAGGTCATTCGCCACCAGACCAGGTCATCAACATTAGCAAGCTTATCTTTCATAATCTCCCTTGGTTGCAGGTGTACTGAATCAGAAAGAAAGTATATTGAGTCAGAAGGCATCCTGAGACACTAAGAGAAACATTATTTGAAGGGGTATTATCATTGCTCTATAAGCAAATCCCTGTGTTATCTCCAGCGATAGAAAGATCATTTTAGCATAAATAAAATAAAGTCAATCAGTTACTGAGCCTCAAGGCACTATCAGATAGGAGTAGTAATAACTCAGGCTGATAGCCTTACAACAACCCTGGATTTTTCTTGCTAATCAAATAAGATCAAGAACCCAGCTATCACTGCAGGAGAAGAGCTGAATTTAATTAGCTTATCCAACAGTGTCATTTAGTAAATCAAAAGCCTTTGAAAGGTCAATGAATCTTGTCCTTATCATCACATTATCTCCCATCACTAACGAGGTACCATTAACCAGCCCCACAGTGACTGCCATTTTGCTGTCTCACCACAGCCTACCCTGGATAGTGAGTGACACTACCACTTTAGAAATGATCCTGCACTGAAAAGTCTATTCATTTCCAGTTCCGCCTTAAAACACCTTTAACCATAAAATTCATCAGCATCAATACCCAGCACAAATTCAGCAACTTATTACAAGAGAGATTCCTGCCAGACTTGCATAGACATTCAATGCAAATTCTTCCCAAAGCATCATCTCTCATGTGATATCTTTGTCCAAGCAGGTAAGAAACTAAGTCTTCCAATAGTTTTAATTTCCTAAAGTCAGCATAGAGAGTGTACTTGGAAGCCTCCTGTGAATTTTAAAACCTTTGCCAATATGTGGGTCACATAACCACGGGTTTCAGTGAGCTACATGGATTCCAAAGGCTTTCAGTACGAGCCTACAGGTGAGCCCTTGAGTACATTTAATTGTTATAGGTAAGAGCAATTGGAAGGATAGCATGCTGGCAAGTGATTGCATGACCCCAATATAGCATTCATATGCCTCAGTGACATGGATTTGACAAAGTATGAGGCTCTTGCACTATTTATGACCATTGAATTGACAGAGCCAGAACGTATACCTTTGCCACACATGGTAATGACTTGTGGAGGCTACAAACCCCCAACATGTCGGTGACAAATTAAATGTGGACAACTACAGACATGAGTCACTAGGGGAAACACCATGGAAAACCAAACATGCAGTCCTATTCAAGGGAATTCTGTTGATCCTTTCTGTGCAACTTTTATTTCAGAAAATACTTAGGCTGAATTAAAGATCTGTGAACAAAAAGATCTGATGGGAAAATGTATAGTCATGATTATATATCAGTTTCTTAATTTGTCAAGGTTATGCATTTATTTAGCATATATTTTCTCTGGAAAGCTCACTAAAGGGACATTCTTTCTCCTAGAAAACCTCTATTCTCTCTCTCTCTCTCTCTCTCTCTCTCACACACACACACACACACACACACACACACACACACACAAGCACAATTTTAGTTGTGGACAAGTTTGTTTCTTTACTTAGTAATAGATGAGAAAATACACAGGTTTTGTAATAGTTTCTTTTATGTCAAAAATATAGCCCTTTTAATTGTATATTATATTCCTCTAATAGATGCATATTAGGTTCGGCTTTTTTTTTTTTTCAGTTTCTTCCAGGATGCAGCTCCTGCAAGGTTCTCCATGCTTCAGTGGGTTGTCCTGCACACATACATGTACAGTCATCACAGAGAGGACTCACTGGGAAACCACATGACGTTGGGAGGAAAATGGTATGGGAGTGTAACTGGAGAGTGGGGAACGCTGTGATCTCATCAAAACACATTGTGTCCATGTATGAACAAAACGATGGACTGTGTATTAGGACTATCTTGTACCTCACTGGTACAAATTGGAATAATTATGCTCTAATTGTATTTTGAGAGAAAAGTTTTACTTTAACAGGAAGGGTGATAGGTAGGAGGAGCTAAGGGGGAAGGAGGATGGAGAGGAAGAGATGGAGTAAGGAGAGAAGAAGATGAAGTAGAGGAGAAGCTAGGTGATGAGAGAGAGAAAGAGAGAGAAAGAGGGGGTCATGGAGGCAGAAGTTCACATGTCTCCACCAGTCAAAGATAGTTTATATATCTAGGTAGAGTATTGGGTTATACTTCTGATTGAGCATTACCATACTTACAAAGCCTTTGATTAACATTTTTTAAAAAATGTATAAAAGCAAACAGGAAAGGGGGGCACGGATAGGGGTTTCCTAGGGAGGGGAAATGGGAAAAGGGGAGGGCATCTGAAATGTAAATAAAATATCCAATAAAAAATAAAAAATAAATAAAAATAAATTTAAAAAAAGAATTAGTAAAGTTGAAATTTTTTTCAACTTAAAATAAATAACAAATAACAAAAAATTCAATTGCTAAATAAAGGGGTGTGGTGTAAAAAGAACCTATGTAACATAAACGAAAAGCACAAAGCAGCCTGATTCTGCAAGATGTAATGGAGTAGCGTTTCCCAACCTCGTCTGGAAGGGTTGATGCGCCAGGTGTCTGCTCCCTCTTCCCGTCTGAGCAGAGCCATCCCTTCCATTGCTGGCGTGTGTTCTGTGTGGGGCCCTGAGGACACAATCTGAAACAGCCTGTGCACAGATGGTCAGCTAGAAAGCCCCACCTGAGGACAAGAGAACCTTCTGGAAGCTTCAACACTAGCAACACAGCAAGGAAGCTGTGAGAAGACGGAACTACTTTAGAACTTCCTCTTTGAAACGGAAGTGATGAGGCCTCTGTGACTAAGCACCTCTCACCCTAGGAAGCTGCTCTCCACAGCAAGGGTGTTTCCCTGTGGTGCGTTGCACACTGCTAGCATTTCTGTTCGATTATCTGCAGTTTGTTTATCTGTGAGAATACACTTGTGTGAAGTTCTGTCAAGAGTCGGAATGACAGCGAGAAAATGTTTGAGGATGTGAGAGAACAGTGCATATGGAGTTGAGTGACAAGTTCTTAAAGGAAACCCTAAAATATAAGTTCCTGGCCAGAATTTTCAATGATCGCCTAATCCAGGCAGGCCAAGCCGTCTGGTACCTGGGTTCTTGTCCCCTTTTTAGGGAGGGGCTAGTGATAGGCTGTCCTTCTGTAAGGAGCCATCTCGAGCTGACATCTGTCATCTGTCAACCACTTAACTATAATGATGGGCAAAGTTACTATCAGCTGTCAATGGGCCATATGGACTGAGAATAAATGTACAGACTGTAGCCACATCTCATAGATGCAGGACTTATACAGGTGAGCCAGCATGCTGCTCGATACTGGGTGGGTTAGAGCTCTGTGTGTGTGCTGCAGAGGAAAGCCTGGGAAGGAGGGTCAGGCATGTGACTCTGGAGGCATCTCGTCTTAACCTTTATAATAAAGCTGAAGGGAATAAATAAACATACAAATAAATGACTTTTAATGACCACAAATTTGTGGGGTAAGTATGAAATGGGAGCAGAGCTGAAAACATACTTCCATGACAGTCATAGACACTGGCCTCAGGAAGCCACTTACAGTGACGAAAGTGTCCCCAGGAAGGTAGCAGGTGTTCTTATTGAAAGCTAAGCACTTCTGGGAGCAAGGCTCACAAAATGCTGGAGTCCCTTATGTACATCAGTGAGTTTCCAAGTAGATTATTTGAACTAATAATACAGAAAGTTCATCAAGTAGAGTTGTAATCTAATTTTAGTATCATTTCGTCTATATGTTTCTATGACATTAGATTTTTTTTCTCTTTTCTTTGTACAGATACTCTCTTTTATCATGGGTGTATTTTAAGAGGGCATGTTATTGGACTGGGAGATGGCCCAGGGGTTAAGAAAACTTGTTTGTCTTCCAGAGGACCTGAAATCAGTTCTTAGCATCCCTGTCAGGCAGCTCACAACAGCTTCTAACCTCACCTCCAGGAGATCTGACATTTTCATCTGGCACCTATTCTCACATGCACATGCATGCACACACACACAGACACACACATTTGTGAATACGCATGCACACATATGCACACACACATACAAATATGCATATTGAAATTAAAATAAAAAGTATGTTACCGGGAATTTCCCAAGGGAAAGCTCCATTGATAGTAACTAAACAAAATTAGAATTTGATGTTGAATCCAATTAAATCCAAGATAGCGATTATTTCCAGAACCAGAGTTAAGAGCATATAACTATAAATGAAGAATCAATTTGTAATCACTAATCTTTCAACCCCTTTTGTCTGTAGACTAATATATTAGTTTCAATGGTTTTCTGTCCTGGGTGCACATTAAATGGGATGAATAATAATCTTAAAGAGCATGGTCCAAGAATGACTCTTTTTTAAAAAAAATTATCAATCATTCCAACATACAGAGGACAGCTATTACTCTTAAATTCTGCTCAGCAGACACTTGAAGGCAGTGTGGTGAAGCCTGGTGGACATTGGGAAAACCAGGCTAGCTTCAATAGCCATGGGTGTGAAGCAAGACGCCTGTATCCCAAGTCTGACTGTTTCTATGAGAGAAGCAAATTCAAGCATACAGGGTCTTACCTAGCCCTAGTCACTCCTTGGAGGTTTCTGTGTTCATAACTTCTGTATGATCTTCCTGTGAACATTTCTGCTCTGCCATCAGGTCAATAGTGTTCTCTGAACATCTCACCACTGTGAAATTCTAATTTCTAAGTAATCCTGTCCTACAAGAATGCCAATTCTCTGGGAGAGTGGAAATGCTGCTTCATTAGAGATGGTCGGCTCTCCGGAGCTTCTTCCAAGCCAGTCTCCCTGGTTTCCACAGCTACTAGGGAAACAGGGCTATAAACACACATGTTTAAAGCATGACACACTCAAGCACTTGCTGCCTGCTTTGGCTCTGAAAAAAAAATATTGTTTTGCCTTATACTAAGTTTATGCAGTAAGAATTTGGGTAAAAATGATTACCAAATTGAGCATATGAAAACTACATATCAAGGCACAAATATTTTTGCTGTGAAGTTACAAAGATGGATTTCATCCTAGGGGATCTCCACCCCCTAACGCTTCCGTTTGACACTTCACTCGAATTTTTCTACAAGTCTGTTCTAGTCTACTGTGATAAACAGCATGGCCAAAAGCAACTGAGGAAGTAAAGGGTTTCTTTCATCTTATGATTCTCAGAGCCTAGGTCATGGTCCATCAGTGAGTGAAGTCAGGAAAGGAATCTAGAGAGAAACTAGAGCAGACTATGCAAGAACACTGCTTAGTGGCTTGCTTGAGGCTTGCTCAGCCTGCTTCTATATACAACCCAAGACCACCTTCCCTGAGGTGACACTTCAAACTGCAAGATGAGCCCCCTCAGATCAATAATTATAAGACTTCTCACATTAATCAATAAGCTGGAAATCTACACACTTGCCTATAGGCCAATCTGATGTAGGCATCATTTCAACTGAGCCTACACCAATGGCAAGTTTACATCATGTTGACCAAACTACAACAGCTTATAAGTTTAGTCTCCTTAAAATATTCTATATCTCTTTCAAAGTCTAAAGTCAATAAATTATATACTTTTTTATTCCATGAGGGAGGAACTAGGGCATGGTTACAGTTAGATCAATGCAGAACTAAAATCCAACAATATAAAACAGGTACGTCTGATATATGGTTCTTATTCATGAGCTTCTGGTCTCCAAGTAGGTAAAACAGTTGCACTTCTCCAGCTATGCCTTCCTCAGCATGTGCAGCCTGTCTCTTAAGCTCAACCTGACAGGCTCCACTTCACAACTGTTGATGTCCTTCATGGTCTCCCATAATCCTGGCATCTCCAATATCTTGGAATATTCACTGTACTTTCACAATAGCCTCTGAGTCTGCCTCATGGTTCCACACTGCAGCTTCTCTCCATGATCCCTTCAAATTCTGCACTCTTCTTCTACACACCTCCACCAGTGACTCCTCCCGGTCTCTTACAGTGCCAAACCTCATCTGCTTTCCCATACCCCTCAGTCTTACAGCTTTCATGTGTGTCATCAAAACCAATATCACAGTGAGAGACTCTTACATATTACCAAGCTTGGATGTTAGCACCAGATGAAGCCTTGGCCCCTCTGGATCACAGTTCAGTGTTCTGGCCCTGAGAAATCTTCCCAAAAGATTTTACCTCAATGATGCTTGTTTCTTGCTAATCAATGTTGATTTTTAGCCCCAGCTGACAAGAATCCACATACTTCTCAATCCAGAATATGACATGAGTAGATAGAGTTTTGAGGGACTCTTGAGCTTCCCTCTGGACCTTCACAATCCAGGCCTCCTGTCTTCATTCCTCTCAGCACTCCTACTTCCAAAGAGTAGAGCAGTCCATTAAACTTTGAGCACTAATCGCTTTTCTAGGACAAAGTTCCAAACGCTTCCAACAATCTTTCCAAATACATGGTCAGATCTGTTGCAGCACTGGCCTTTACACTAGTACAATCCCTAGAATTGTTTGCTTTCTATTGTTGTGATAAACACTATAATCAAAAGTGACTTGGAAAGGAAAGGGCTTATTTCCTATGAGAGCCTGCAGCCGAGCAAGAAGGGAAAATCCAGGCAGGAACTCAAACAGGAACCTACAGACAGGAATCAGTGCAGGGGCATGCTGCTTACTGGCTTGCTCCCCAACACTTGTCAATCTTTTTTTATGTACAAGCCAGGACCACCTGCCCCAAAGTGGCAGTGTTCACTATAGACTGAACCCCCTCAAATCAGTCACTAGTCAATGAAATCTCCCACAGATTTGACTACATGCCAATATGAGGGGGCCTCTTCCCCGAGGATCCTAACCGTTAAGTTGGTTTTTAATAATCTCATCAATATGAAATCCCTTATCCTAAACTTAGAATCAATGACCTGAGAAATGGTCAACTCTGCATCCCTAGCCCCTTTAAGCTTGGCTGCCATTCTCTGTTCCTGGTTGATAATCTATACCTGTTTCATCTTAGCTGACGTTGAACAGGGTCAGACAACCGTGCTAACATGCTCTTTACCACAGAGCAGCCAAGACTCTGCCAGCTCTCTACACTTTGGACTTGAGTATTGTAGTTTGATGGGAATGGTTTTTTTTTTTTTCTGTTCACCCCAGACGTAGCAAGAGATGGTAGCATGAAGAAATGGTTTGTCCAAATCTACATTAGTGAGCTAAGAAGTTTATTGAGGTTACTGATAGGAACAGAAGTGATTCAGCCAACGTGACCCCTGAGAAACCTGTCTTAACATGGAAGACACTCAGGAAATCACCTTAACTGAAGTTTCCGCACAAGCCGCAGAGACACACAACACCGAAGTCTTCTACACCATGTGGCCATTCATATCACAAAGCAGAGGCACCCGTGAGTCTTTCAGTCTGTTGCTGATTTCATGAACCCCATGAGCCCTCTCCTTCCACGGGGGAACATTTCAATTAGGAGAAAACAGATACACAGTGTGTACGAGCCAGGCTGTGCTTGAATGTTTCACATTAAATCAGTAAACTGAAGTGCTTGGAACACAGATTGCCTTTGGAGCAAAATTTTTTCTTATTGAATCTTGGTGTACATTTTTTTTAAATTTGTGGTTTATTTTTCCTTAAAAACCGAAGGAGAAATATCTCTTTGGCAAACATGCATAATAATATTCACTTAATTTACTCAGAAGTAGTGACACTCTAAATTTAAATAAACAGGGCAATTTTATTTTAAATTTAAAAATGTGGAAGAAAGCAGCTATGTGGTAGGCTAAGGAGCTGCCTCATCTCCACATTACAGCCAAAGTTGTTTCTGGTTGAAAGACTTAAAGTGTTAAAAATATTTATTTCACTTTTTAAAAAAGCATACTTATCTACTCAACACAGTACTTCTGTTTTATTAAAGTGGGACTTGTTCTATATATTTTGAAAATTAGAAAACTAATATATTTTATTTCAATTAATTGACCAATTATTGGTGGTTTTACTCAAATGTGTTGGGAGGAGGCCGATAGCATTGAAAAAATGCAGAAATTAGAAGAAAATGTCTCCCTCACAAGCATGTAAATTCATAAACATCAGAAAGTTATATTAAAATTTTCATAAGGTAGATCGTCATACACAAGGTGTCAAATCACTTTCTAGAACGTAAAACGGTAGGGAAGCAGTGAGAGCTTGCAGTTGAAATACGTCCAGAGTATCTTGGTGAGTTGAGGACAGCAGGCAGCCATTCTTTCTTCTTTAGAGTCCTCCTGGGTACCACGTGTTTGCTTTCTCTGTGCCAAAGGGTTTGCAGCTCGTCAGAAATAAACATCAAGTAAAAATGGTGGGTGGACCCACTGGCTGACAAATGGGTAGCAAGAAGGAAGCTGATTGGCACAAATTAGTCAGATCTGATATGGAACACAAAATCTCTGGGAACAGATTAGCATCAAAGCCATGAGTGGCGTACCTGTTAGTTCCTAGGTCAACTTGCTAGCTAGTATGTCAAGGACACAAGCAAGAGTCACTGGAGGAGAGGGAGCCTCAATTGGGGAAATTCCTCCATAAGATTAGGCTGTAAGGCATTTTCTTAATTAGTAATTGATGTGAAGGGTCCAGCTCATTGTGAGTAGTGGCATCCCTAGGCTGGTGGGTCTAGACAGAGAAAGCCATGATGAACAGGAAACAAGCATTACACTTCCATGGTCTTGGCATCAGCTTCTGCCCCCAGGTTCCTGCCCTGTTTGAGTTGGTGCCTTCACTGCTTTTCATGACAGACTCTTATATGGAACTGAGTGTGAAATAAACCCTTCTCTCCCCAGGTTGCTGCTCTTGGATGTGATCATTCATCATAGCAGCAGTCACCCTAACTAGGATAAGAGGCGTTTGGCAAAGTGGAATAATGTAATAATACGTACAAATGTAAAAAGTAGTGTGTATCTACACATATGTATATATTACGTGTGCACATATATACACAAATATAGTCATACATACATAGGGCATGCTTCTCTGAAGATATATTATGAGTTTGGGGCTTAGTTGTGGAATACTGTCCTTGAAGGAACAGCTATAAAAAAGTTAGATTTGAATCAGAAAGAGATTGGATGGTAATGAAGCTTTACTCCCAGGAGAGAAAGATGAAATCCATTTTATAAATATAAATATGACAGTAGTTTATGGGATATAACGAACAGAAAACATCTAAGAGCCCCCAAGCTCATTAGAATGATCTTACCAAAGCCCATTTGTGAAATTTAAGAGGAAATGAAGAACAGAAGAGTCAAAGGCGAACGCTGGGTCATCAGCCAGCTAGGCATAAAGTGGTGTGTGAAAGAGCAGCGGCAAGGGTCAGGAGACGGTCACGAGGAGTGAGCTCAGCCAACCAGCACCGAGAGGCTCAGTCTTAGCAACCACAGTAATGAACACACACTCTACAGAACAGGGCTCAAAGCACATTCTGCTGAGATGGGACCCTCGAAGAGACAACACAGCATGCAGGGCACCTAAGGATCACTGAGTCACCTTACAGTCCCTAAGCGACAAAACTTCGGCACGCCCGGCTCGCTTTCTTTAATAAAATGGACTTGCAGCATGACTTGTTTTGAGATTTTTGATTTTAAAAAGTCTATAACTCTTACTTGTTCTAGCCGTTACTTTCTGGTGCCAGTTCTTTGGTATCTTTATCCGGGGCATTCACAAGCAACGCATAAATTCTGCCTCGTGTGTCAGTACGGTTCATCTCTCTGCGCATCTCACCTTTGGACCGGTTATTTTTTTTCCGCCGTCCCTCTCACTCCCCTTTAGATTCCAGAGCAGAAGATCAAATGAAGAATTTTAATGTGTATCTCAGTTTTCTGTATAAATCATCCTGTCATTTTGGCACGGCAGCTGACTTCCCTCGTATTAGCTGGAGAAGATCATGAATAAATTTGCAGCATGCTGCACAGGGGATTATGTGTACATGAAATAATTCTTATTGGCAATTGCTTTTACAACTCAGTGCACAGAAAATTTAACATGAGGGCATGGAATCCCATTTCTCACACCAGGGTGAAACTGGAGAGCTGCAAACACAGATATTGAAGAAATGAGGCTATTTCTCATCATCCTCTTTGTTTGGTTGTTTGGTTGGTTGGTTGGTTGGTTGGTTTTTGTATACCTGCAGAAGCATTCTCATCAACGTTAGAAGTGCACACTACTATCAGCCACAATCTTCCTGGGATTTCCTATGGCTCTCAGACAAAAGCCATTGTACTTCACCTTGGTATTGAAGGGCTGCCACACTCTGATCCATTCCAATGTTCTGTCTCTAGCTTAGACTAGTCTTGTGAAAACTTGATGAACATGTGGCCCATTAACTAATGTCTGTCCCGTGCCATCACTTGACGTAGTAACCATCTTCCCAGCCTTCCTAGTTTGTGATGGTTTGTATATGCTTGGCCCAGGGAATGGCACTATTAAAAGGTGTGGCCTTGTTGGAGTAGGTGTGTCACTTTGGGTATGGGTTTTAAGACTTTCCTCCTAGCTGCCTGGAAGCCAGTCTTCTCTTAGCTGCCTTTAGAACAAGAGGTGGATCTCTCAGCTCCTCTTGTACCATGCCTGCCTGGATGCTGTCATACTCATGTCTTGATAGTAATGGACTGAACCTCTGAACCTGTAAGCCAGCCCCAATTAAATATAAGAGTAGCCTTGGTCATGGTGTCTGTTCACAGCAATAAGACCCTAACTAAGACACAGTTATTCTGGCCTCCAAGGTAAGAGCAGGCAACAGCTCTTCTATTCAGTGTCCTATTTCTCTTGATTTCTAGCCTTAGTGGCCAGGATCTCTCTACATCACTGCTAACCTAGATTTTGGTGTTAACTTTCCCAGTGATGATGAAAGAGTAAGGAGATTAATATTTCATAGACTCAGGAAAATATTGATAACTATTGGTGCCACCTTATAGTGTCTGAAGTTCTTACTGTTCCTTGTGACTTTTGTGACCACAGAGCTTGTCTGAGCCCACACCTTGTTGTCCAGTGTGCTGAGGGAACAGCAGGCTTGTGAGAATTTGGATTTCTTACTGTCCTCTTCAGGTGTCCAGTGTCCCATCCTTTGGTGTCAACATTTTGCATATTTATCATTTTGTAAACTCTGGGGATCTTGCATTCTGCTGAGTCTGTGGATCTAGGAATCATGTGTGGCAAGAGTTCTAAATTTACCACCTGGTAAAATAGGAGAATACTTAATTAACACACATATATAATGCCTCAGTGGAGAAATCTCTCATGTTCTGTGTTATGATACATGTTACTGGCACTAATTGTGTGTAATTCCACATGAATCCTGAGTCAAACTGACCCTGGCTATCTTAGATGATTTTCTGTTTCCTGTAGATTTCCCTACAGCAATGGTGTGACGTCAGGCTTCTCCCAGCTTCTTACAAATGTCCCTTCCCTTAGTCGCCCAGATCCATTTTGAATCCTATCACATTCGAAACTCAGTTCTTAAAGGCAACACCATCATTAGCTTTATAGTCTCAAAGGTCTTGTCTTTCAATTCAGAAACTGTAAGGACACCAGTTTTAGGGTAACATGGGGGCTAGGTTGTGTAATCGTCACTCTGCTGTGAGGTGTGAAACTCCTACAAGGCTCAAGCACATCCCTGAACATGACAACAGCAAGGAGCACACAGCCTTGCCCATCTTTGCATCTGCCTACATACCGAGGAGCTTCCTGTTTGTCTTGTTATACACACGTGATGACTCTCTCTACCTTTTCCTGCACATGTACAATGTACAGTCACTACAACATGGAATTACAGTCCCTTAAATTTTAAGACAAATCACATGGTATCTGTAATCTCAACCCTAACAGCATTAGATATCAATCATTCTAGGTAATATATAGTTAAAGTTATACATTCCTTCATCCTGAAGCTATCTCCTATTGCTGTTTTATCTTCTGATAGATTCATTGAATTTAGGCTTCATTTTTTAAAATGGAAAATAGATTCATCTCTCATATAATACATACTAACCACAGTCTCTCCCTCCATCCTATCCTAGCATCAGCCTAGGTTATTTAGGGATTCTCTCAGCATAGTTGCCGGGCTACAAAAGATGTCCAGCTCAGACTCTATATCCTCCAGTACTAGGAGTCCTCACCAGGGCCACCCTTGTAGAGTCCAGGAAGTTCCCACTGTGCTAAGTTTCTATGCCACTACCCAAATGGCCCCAATTGTAGCTGTCTCTCCCCAAATTCTCTCCCTCTATAACTTTATCTAATCCCTCCTATTTCTATCCTTAAATGTTCCCACTCCACCAAAAAAAAAAAATCTATTCTATTTCCTCTTTCTGTAGAGATGCATAAATAGCCCCTAGAGGTCTCCTCTTTATCTAACCTCTTTAGATCTGTAGGTTATAGCTTGATTATCATTTGCTTAACATCTAATATCCAAGTGAATATATACCATATTTGTATTTCTGGGTCTGGGTTACGTTACTCAGCAAAGGTTTTTTTTTTTTTTTTAGTTGCATCCATTTGTCTGCAAATTTCATTATGCAATTTTTTTTCCAAACACCAAGCACATCTTTTAATCATCTGCTTTGGTGGCAGACATAGCTTGCTACACTTTTATGTACATCCCATCCCCTTAACCTTTTAAATAAAGCAAGATCCTCATGATGCTTCCTGGTCGGAGCTGTGATTTATTAATATCCATGTTGTCTGTGGCAGATATTTAATTATAAGGGTGTTAACCAAGCAGTTCAGCTCTGCTTGTGTTGGACTCTAAGTATCCAAAACTAAGGAACGAGCTCCCCCAGTGAACTCACAGGCAGGATTTGTTGTAATAACATGAGGTTTATTGATACTGGTGTCATTATGCAATTTTTAATAGCTAAGTAATATTCCATTGTGTAAATGAACCACATTTTTTATCTTCTTCTGTTGAGGGGCATCTACGTTGTTTCTCAGTTTCTGACTGTTATGAATAAAGTTGCAGTGAACATAGTGGTTCAAGTGTCTTCATAATAGGGTGGAGAATCCTCTATGATGTATGATCAAGAGTGATACAGTTGAGTCTTGAGGTAGATTGATTCCCAGTTTTCTCTGTGTGTATTCTCCTTGTTTATGTAATGTCAATAATCACTGTGGATAGAATATTTCAAAAAAGGAATCAATCTACTTTTGAGCTTCCTGCCTCAGTTTCCCAGATCTTTGGTTACATATAGCCATTACCATGCCTGAGTCAGGAACATTGACTCATGATGATAGGGTCAACCCACAATGGAAACAAAATGATTGTGAGCATGTGGATGCCTAACTACAGATTCGCAAAACACACACAAGCAAAACTGGGCAGAACTGATGGTAGGAAAACACCGAGGACCCGAAAGTGGCATCTGTTCTGTCTGTTTTACTTGTCAAGTTGGCAATCGAGAATTACCTGGAAAGAGAGTCTCCCTGATGGATTCTGGATCAGTTTGTCTTCTGGACATGTCCATGGGGACTGATGTGATCACAGTGACTAATGTGGAAAGAGCCAGACAGAAAGTGGGTGGCACCATGGCTTGTGCTTGGAACCTAGACCTAGACAAAGGAGGAAAGTGAGCTGAGCAATGAGCATGCATGCATTCATTTCTCTCTGCTGTTGCCTGAGGGTGTGATGTGACAAGTTCCCAGAAGTGGTGGACTATGTTCTGGAATTGTGAGCTAAAATAAACTCTCCCCCCAGCTGCTTCAGATCATGGTATCTTATCACAATAACATAAATGAAGCCGAAACAATATCTGAGTGGGCTACTGTCAAGAGTTTATAGAACACCATGATTTCAGTAGAAATAAAGACCTCGGTTTATCTCACATCTTTCAGAAAACTGTAGAACATTCCAGCGACAGTAGTAATGGGATGAAAATCCCTCCCTAAGGTCCTCAATTGTCCCAAAGACAACCCATCTGTTAGAGCACAAACAAGTCTATCAATAAATTTTAAAATCATTAAAAGTATATTTTTCCAAATATGATGGGAGGAAATGAGAGGTAAGTGACAGAAATTTGAGACATTTACAACACATAGAGATGATGCATTCCTGAATATCCACTTAGTCAACAAAATCTTAAACTAAAACAAAACCCACAACATTTTAGAATTTACAGAATGAAACTGAAGAATTGCTTGGGGGAAGGATTTATAGACAGATGCGGGCTGGTTATGCTGCTTTCCGTCATTTTGACAAATATCTGAGAAAACCCACTTAATGCAGGAATGATTGATTCTGCCATATGTGATCCAAAACTGAAACTAAGAAACCAATTCCATTTACAGTGGCATCAAAGAATGCAGAGACCATGCTCCATTCAGAGCACCTGTAAAGTCTGGGTAAAATCTCTAGCATAGGGCGGGGAAAAGAACACAGCTTTAGAGTGGACTTAACAAACAAAACACAACATTTGTATCCTGAAAAAACATAAAATATTACTGAAAGATACTTAGGACCTACATAAGTGGAAAGACAGTCAGTACTTACAGACAGAAAGATTTAATAAACTATGTTAATATGGCAAAAAGTTTCCCAGCATAGATCCTACATAATTCTTATCAAAGTCCCAGGGTCAATGTTGCAGAAATCGATGGACTCATTCTTAAATTTATATAGAATTTTAAAGGATGCATAGCAACCAAAACAACTGCAAAGTGAGGGGAAACTGAAGAACTGCTCTTTTCTAGGAGGGCAAGAGGTACTGGCGCACACAGGGAAACCCTGCCACGGGATGTGGCCCAGAGCCCAGAAAGAAAGCTATACCTTGTGTTCAACTGATTTTTAACAAAGGTTTCAAGAAAATCCAGTGGGAAATTTTTCAACAAATGGGACTGGTGCAAGTAGATTTTCACACACAGAAAAATGAGATTGCTTGCCTTCTGTTTCTTTCAAAACCAACTCAAATGCATCAGAGACTCAAAAGTAACATTATAATACAAAACTGGTAGAAGGAATGTATGTATACACCCTTGTTCTCTTGGATTTGGCAACAGTTTCTTAGACAAGACACCAAAACATGAGAAAGTAGATAAAACATTCTGGACTTCATCAAAACCAGAAATATTTTTTGTTGTACAAGTCACCAACAAAAAGGCAAAAAAATCCCCCCACAGAACATAATATATTTCAAAACATAGGACAAGGCAGAATGAGCCCAAAATGCTGACAGACAATTTAACATTATAAAGAAAGCACATAGCAAGATACAGAGGGCTACTCTAGTAAATACGTCAGAGGTGGAGGCAAGAGAGTCAGAACCCAAATCTAGAGTACTTGAGTTCTGATCTCAAAACAATGGAATTAAAAGGCACAATTTAAACATTAGCAAATAATTTGTGTATGTCTTCCTAAGTGTCACATAAATGGATAATAAGCACTGATAAGTAATAGCTAATAACCATGCCATTAAGGAAGTGCATCAGTTAACCATAGTGAGACCATTTCAGTCTTCTCAGGTGATTCTAATAATAACAACAAAGCAGACAGTAGGAATTGTTGGTGAGAATATGGAGAAGCCAGGGGGCGGGGGGGGGGGTGTCTTCATGCTTTTCCTGTATGAATTTAAAATAACAGTTACTTGCAAAACACTTGGCAGTTTGTCAAAACATTAATTTGTATATGGCCTGGACATTCTACTCTGTATATAAACACAAGAAAACCAAAGATACATATCTGTCCAAAAGCATGTGCCTGGATGTGTACAAAACTTTTGCTCAAAATGCTCAGACAGTATTATCCAGAGTGTGCAGAGGATTGTGGGAAAAACGGAGAAGTGACAGAGAGTTTCCATTACTAGGTACAAAGTTTCTTTGAAAAGTGATGAGGATGTTCTCAAATGGATTGTTACAGTTGCCTAGTGGTGGGTGCGCTACAAATCACTGAGTTCTACAGCTTAAGTGCATGGGTTGTGTGTTTGTGATTTATACCCAATAAAGCTGCTAAAACATCTAAATAGATGGCCTTGAAAGTTTGAGCATTTAGAAACATTTAGAAACATTAGCTGCTGCCATTAGTTTTCTTAATAGATAGTTATGGGCACCTAATTCATGACTGTAACTGTTTTAGAGGCTGTGGGTACGGGAATGGACAAGCCAGTCAAGTTCCCTGTCATCTTGATACCAAGGAAAGGAATGTTCCCGTGGCTTATGAGCCAGCAGGTCTGCAGTGCCTGTCACACACCTTCCTGATACCCTGCATATAGGACATAAACATGTATTATCCATAGTAAATAAACCATATTATGACAATGTACATGTCAGAAATCAAGCCTGTTGGGGTGGGATCTCTAGTCAGTGAATGCCAGAAAGTTAGGATGGATGAAGGGTACAGTCTTATAACCAGACAATATACAGGCTTCCTTATGTAAGAAGAGAACTGGGATTTCCAATATCCCCATTCCTGAGACCATTTCTTTGACACTTAATAGTTGATATTTAAATGTATGTGTTAGATAGCAAGAGTTTAGAACATGCATTCATTCATTTTTATAGATGGGTGGCTGAATAGATAGATAGATAGATAGATAGATAGATAGATAGATAGATACTACAATCACACTGCTTGTTATGCTAAAACATTTATTTATTTATTTATTTATTTATTTATTTATTTATTTTTGTTTTTTCGAGACAGGGTTTCTCTGTGTAGCCCTGGCTGTCCTGGAACTCACTCTGTAGACCAGGCTGGCCTTGAACTCAGAAATCCACCTGCCTCTGCCTCCCAAGTGCTGGGATTAAAGGCGTGCGCCACCACTGCCCGGCATGCTAAAACATTTAAAACAACAGCTATAGCCTTAGATTTTCCCAACTGAGCACTAATGGCATGAATTAATGGAATACTAGTAGAAGAAACAATCAGACTTTTATATAAAAGACAAAAGGTTCTTGTCTTTCTACATCTTCCAGGTACACACCTCAGAAAGTAAATGAACTATAGACAGTACCCTTTTCTGTCTCCGGGATCTGTGGATGCTGGAATTCTGTTGGTTGATGCTGAAACAGTTCTGGTAGCCACTTAGCTAAGGAAGATCCTGAGTGCAAAAATATTCCTAAGGAATTCCAGCCACACTTTTCAGAGGAGAGAAATAAAGGAACCTTTTTCTATTTCCCTTTGTACATCTGTCTCTGCTTCCCAGCTGAGGGAATCCCCTCTCATGAACAGATTCTGCTTGGGGCTGGTTTCTGAGACTGAGATCCATTTGGTCTCCCTGTAGTTATATCAAAATTCATTTATTGATGTTTTCCTGAAAGAGACTGGGTTCCTTTGAAAGGCACAGAGTAGCTCTTTCTTCCCTATTGTCTACTTTTGCCCCATGAGGAATTGCTGTGTATGAACCAAGAAGGTCCTTACCAGACACCAAATTTCCCTAAAGCCTTAAACTGCCCAGGCTTCAGAATGGTGAGAAATTAACTTAGTTTGGTTATAAACTGCCAAGATTATGATATTCTGGCATAACTGCCCCAAAAATCCTAAGGTTGTGGCTGTGGTGAGCCAGCTAGAAGCTTTTCATCTGTTCCAGTCCACAGCTCCAGGACTGGGCCAGGTCCTGTGCTCAGGTAACTGCCTATCTTGGCGCCTTCCTCTCTGTTCAACATTTTTCTCTACCAGCATGTCTCCACTGCATTAGTTACTATTCTCATTGTTATCATAAAAGAATCAACTCAAGAACACTTATTTGAGTTCACGGCTCCAGTCCCTCATGGTGGGAAATCTCTGAGTCCCCAGTGGCTGGAGCATGGTGGCATTTGATGAATGAGGAGCCAGAGGGCTCAGGCCCAGACCAAAAGTAGACACATCCTTCAAGCTCACTCTGTGGTTCACTTGTGTTAGCTATGGCAGAGTCCCAAAGGATTCACAACCTCCCCCAAACAGTGTCACCAGCTGGAGGTCAAGTGTTCAAACTCATGTGAAACTGTGAGGGACACTTGAAATCCAAACTAACCTTGGGACCTCTCCTATGTACGTAGTGACTACCTCCAGGCTTCTTCACCCAATTTTTTTCTCCTAAAAGGGTGCTGATATGAAAAACTGGCCTACGGAGGTTTTGAAAACTCATGGTCCCATTTATTTCAGCTGTCTAGTTATTCGTCCCAATAGCCCTTGTAGAGGCGTTTGCAAGGTCACCTGGGACAAGGAAAGAGCCGCCTAGAACAATAACACAAAATCTCAAGGTCTTTATGGGCCCCTAAGATCCATGGGGCATGCATATGTAGAAAACCTTACTTGTGAATACTTGCTTTTCAAACTGCCTATAAATATGAACTTTGTGAGGGTTTTGTTTTGTTTTGTTTTGTTTTGTTTTGTTTTGTTTTGTTTTGTTTTTGGGAATGCAGCTAAGTGTCAAACAAAAACAACAACGAAAGAATTTTCCCTAATTCTTTCCTACTGTGATGAATAGTTTATCAGTTATCACTGCAGCACAACCCCTGTGCATGTCTGGAGGGGTGTATCTTCATTACAGTAATTGATGTGGGAAGTCTGAGCCCACTGTGAGGAGCGTCATGTTCTAGGTTTAGGCCCTGGACTGAAGAATGGAGCTGAGCAGTAAGTGTGCACAAAGGCATGTCTCTCTGCACGTGCATATGCTTGTGATGTGTCAAGTTCCTGCTATCCTGAGTTCATTAAAATGATGGGTTGACATGTAGAGCTGTAGGCTAAAATCAACACCTTTAGTCAGAGTATTTTATTATATCAACAGAAACAAAAATCGGACACCCAGGAATTATTGTTTCAGACAGTTCCTTGAAGCTTACATCACTATCACAAAAGCACTGCATCTATTTATGTCTATATCTGTATCTATATACCTATATGTATATCTATCTATATCTATATCTCCATATAAGCATTTTATATAAAGGAGTATTGAATGCTGTAAAAAATTGCCTTAGACTAAGTCATTTTTAAACAATTGAAGTAATTCCTTAAAATTCTGGAGTCTGGAAAGTCTACAATCACATTCCCAGTACATCTTATGTCCCAAGGGGCCAATTCTCCTGGATGGTGTGTACCCGTGGCTGTGTCTACACCATGGAAGGGGTACACAAGCTTCCCAGGGCCTCTTCTATAACTTGCCATCCACAAAATCCCCACACTAAGGATCTACTCACCTCCCTCAGGCCTGTGGTTTAATACCAATGGCTTGGGATTAAGATTTCAGCTTATGGGTTTGGGAGAGAAACAAGCATTCTACTGCAGCAAGGAGCTGGCATCTGCCCACTCTTTCCTTTGCAGAAGCAAGGCTCAATGCAGAAGTAGTTTCTGAATTATCTTAGTAGTTAGACTCTTGTATTTTAAACTACTCTGAACTTATATCTCCTTTATAATTAGGATATTTTAAATCAAGTATATCTAATTGGATCTGTGCACTTCATTTCAAGATGGTAAATGGAATACAGAGGACCACTGACGATTTTGATAGAGGGCGCCCCCATCTATGAGCACTAAGGCCTATAGTCTCCCACTTTTCTTCATTGAATTAATTGCATCAGAGGATCAGAGAAGAGTAGATCAAGGCAGACAAACGAGAACTCACTCATCCAAAGCCCTCGTGTTCACTCTTATTTGGTTAACAGTGCCTTCTCCTCCTGGAGCCTCTGATATGGCCAGGAGTAAGACAACAGACAGGATGTTTTTTTCTAATTTAATATTTCCCTCAAACTCATAAGTTCCATATTTCAGAAGAGTCCTTTGAGCCAAGAAAAGTTACCTGACCTAGAGAAAAGGTCCTGTCTGTCCACCTCACAATCTCCTCTTATGTCAGGGTAGAGTTTCTCAGCCCAATAAATTTTTTCTTGCAAAAAGAAATTTTTTTCTTTTTGCAGAATCACACAGAGAAATGACTTGTTTCACTGAGGAGAAAAAACATAAGAGCAGCATGCCTCAGTCCTACAGGAAGCCATACCATGACCCAGCAAGGAATTTATCTGAGAAAATTCTCTATTGAGTGATGGTGACATCACATAACTACATGAATCTCCCCTCGGAATGCTGTGGCCATGACTTGGGAAGTGAGGTGGGGGGATCTCTATGGTTGTCTACATAGCCCTGTTGGGAAAATGTCTGTGTTTGGTCATATGAAACTCAGAAGTTCACTTTTACTCAGATCAAAATAAATAGCAAATAAATAAATAAATAAAATCTTTCTTTCCAAAGAGTGAAGATTGGGCTGGGGATGTGGTTCTCTTGGCAGAATGCTTACCAAACACTCATGATGGGGATTTGATCCCAGCACTGTATAAACCCAAAGTAGTGATGGTACATGCCTGTGGTCTGAGTTCTTGGGAGACAGAGGGAGTAGGATTAGAATTTTAAAATCATTCCAGCCAGTATAGTGTCAAAGCCAGCCTGGGCTGCATAAGACCCTTTTGTAAACATTCAAACAATTTATATTTGTGAGAAAGAACATCAGACCAAGATATTTATCGTTAGTGGCTTACTGAATTCAAAGCTTCCTGTTATGATCACAGAATGTACCTTTAAACTTTTATTTCATCTTCATCTTTTCATGATGGTGAGCAGATTCCCAGAATGAAAGTTCAGTGTGTCCTGATGGCATTAGTACTGAGACCTGGAGAAAAGACTGCAGAAAGAGCTGCCTCTTCTAACCACTAGAAAAAGATAGCCTGAAAAAACAGAAGCAGCAAACTGGCTCTGTCCTGGGCCAGCCTACAACAAATCTCACTCAGTCATAGTTAGGTCTGTATTTGTATGTGAGTGGAAGGTTTATAAGTTGTGTGGCTTTTGATAATCGTTCTCCACATTTCAGCCACCAGTTTGAAAATGCATGTTTTACGTGCCTCACATTTTACATGTACTCTTTACTTGACTCATGATCTTACCTTGGCATCATGGTGCCTGGCTACCCAGATGACTAACTCATTTGTAAGTCTATTTATATATACATCACATAATTTATTTAAATTTGATTTTAATCCACCACTGGTCAATGGGTGGTAAAAAAGAAAGGTTGAGCCAACAACAAAAAGAATATGGTTTGTGGCCTGAAAGAAGACTTGGAGCTTTAGGTGCTGGATAAGCGAGCTGCCGTCCAACACTGACTTCCTCCAGGGCCTTTGCCATGTGAAATCTGGATCATGTGGAACCCACTTATGAAAATTCTGCCTAAATACACACTTTGAAAGAGACAGAGGAATGTGTGGAAATGGGCAACTTCTTCCCTGAACAGAACTGAGAACTCTAGGGCCCCCCAACATGCTGAAGAACACTCCTTCCTTGCCAACGTCCTGATACAGCTGCTTCATTTCAGTCTGATGGAAAATCACCGGCTTGAGGTGGATTTTTTTTCCCATGTATTGACCATAAAACATAAGAAAGCACAATAACATCTACTCTGTATTTTCGAAGCTTGGTAACATTACTTGTAGGGGAGCTAGCTTCACGTTCTCTTTTAAGTAAACAATGGCCATTCCCCCTGAGGATTGTGGTCACAGTGAGTTATGCTCATTGCTGGTGGGATGCAGATATTTCTTTCTCTGAAACAGACCAAGCTGTAAAACATCCCTCTAACTGGATCTTAAGATTTCTCCTAAAAGTTACGTTCTTAAAGGAGCAAATTTTAGCATGTTGAATGGCAAAACACTGAAGGGACTCCATCTTGCATTTTCCTCACCAGGTGCCTTTGGTGACCACAGAGCTACAGGTCAGCAGGGGGGAGGGGGAGCTTGGAGGGGAGCTTTGGGTGGAGGCTGAATCGTGAGATGTGGTTCCAGCTCAAGGCTGAATAGAAGGACGGTGAGCAAATCCACTTTGGTAATAAATAGAACTCCTTCAATAGATGAAAAAGTAATTCCGTTCAAAGTAAAACTGCTCTTTAAAGTATTTCTTTTAAATGCAAATATACTTTAAAAAATATTCTCACTTACCAGAGACTGATTTTTTTCGTATATAATTTAACAGAAAATGCCACATGACTGGGGCATTACTGCCTAGTAACAAAAATCCAGAAATGTAAACACAGAAACCAGAAGGTGAAAATGTACTTTTTGACAAGTGTTCAGCTGTCCACTCAAAGTCGCAGAGCAAAAGTGTCTGATGCCAGCATCACTGATCTTGACATTTTTTATGATATATATTTTTGATTGACAGTGCCAGCATCAGATTAGTTTCATGTGATTATCACTTTGCAGAAAGAGAAACTTCTTGAGCAGCTCACATTTGATGGTCCAACTTTTTTTTTAATCTGACACTAGATATTAGCTGACGACATTGACATCATATCATTCTAAGTCCCAGAGAATGGAGGAAACCCTTTATTGAAAACATACAGTATTACACTAGAGCTCATAAATATGTCTAATTAAGATGTATTTCCCAGGGGCTTTACAGTATTTAAGGAGACAGAAATGTTAAGTACTCTAATTTACTATTATACCTTGTAAACAGGACTGGAATCATCACTTTCTATCTTTTGAATTTGATGTAAAACATAATACAATAGGAAAAATTAAAGGCCTGAAGAATCACCAAACAAAGAAGACATCTACACATCTGGGGAGGAGCTTTAGCCCAGTAAGGAGTGTAGTGGACAAGAAGAAGGAAAACATCTGGACAGGTGGCAACCCTACCCAAAGAGTCTGAATGAGAACAATGTTCATATGAGAAGAGTGTCCAGCCTGGTTCAAACATGAGCAAGGGACAGCACAACTGGCTGAGAAGGTACAGAAGCCATAAAACGTGGACTTAACAGTGTAGGTGAATAACTCCTGGTACTCACTGCCAGGGGTGAAGATGGCCAATACGACATGAGAAAACTCTAGAATTAATTTATTAATTCTGTACAATGAGATTGGCAATGAGGTACTGAGTAACTTCATGGTGTCCCATGTATACACACAGATGCAATCTTAATGTAAACAACAATTTGTGTTTATATCTACAATTCCTTTCTCCTAACAGACCACAAGAAACTACCCTGTATAATCCTCAATTCACTTCCTTATCTGATAGTCCCTAGCTCCATCCACAAGCAGGCATCAGTTATCAGCATCCCCAAACAAGGAGCCCGAGAAGTGTAACTGACATTCCTTCTTGAACATTCTCTTATGAGGAGCCCAAGAAGAAGTGTAACTGACATTCCTTCTTGGATATTCTCTTCTCCATCCCAGAAGCAGGACCCTGGCTGACCCCAAAGCTGGAGCAGAAAAAGCACACGATGAGCTTCAAATATCTTATGTCGGTGAGTAAATAAAAGTTCCCTAAAAATCATGGGAAAAGGGCAAAAGGACACAGAACCATCTGAGTAAGCCTTGCATTGGAAAAATCTAGGTCACTAAAATCAGTAAAGATTATAATAGCTTGTTACTCATTAAGCACCTCTGGTATCCACAGGTGCCTAATGAGAACACACACACAGGAACACACTGGCAGTTTGGTGGGAAACAGCATTTGTAGGTAACATGTATGTACTCCATGTAGGTAACTTGTATGTACTCTATGCTCTCCACTATTTGCACACATAATCGTCCATTATGAAGGAGAAGAAAGTTTTCAGGGTGGAAACACCTGGAAGATAATAACTTAATCAAATGCTTATAATTAGTAAAGAAAGGATGAATGGAAATATCCCATCTAGGATGAAACTGAGCATTAGAGCATGGCTGCCGAGATCCTCTTGTCATAGAAATGCTGGACTGGCTGGTTTTGTGTGTCCACTTGACACAAGCTGGAGTTATCACAGAGGAAGGAGCCTCCCTTGAAGAAATGCCTTTATGACATCCAGCTGTACGGCATTTTCTCAATTAGTGATCAAGGGGAGAGGGCCCTGTCCATTGTGGGTGGTACTATCCCTGGGCTGGTAGTCCTTGGTTCTATAAGAAAGCGGGCTGAGCAAGCCAGGGGAAGCAAGGCAGTAAGCAACATCCCTCCATGGCCTCTGCATCATCTCCTGCTTCCTGACCTGCTTGAGTTCCAGTCCTGACTTCCTTTGGTGATGAACAGCAATGTGGAAATGTAAGCTGAATAAACCCTTTCCTCCCCAACTGGCTTCTTCGTCATGATGTTTTCTGCAGAAACAGAAACCCTGACTAAGACAAACGCTGAACTGGGGCTCAGTCAACATAGCCCTCAGACAAACTCCAGCTAACATTGAGCTGCAGATGGTACAGCTGTAATCTTTGAAACTGTCAAGGTCCTACATGTCAAAGGAAGATGGAGGGACTCTCTAGAGTCCATGTGCTCACTGATTATAACAACCTAAGGAAATACATGACTCATGACCATGATGCTTTACTGTAAGGATGTTTTCAGAAAGATTAAAAAGGAGCTTGACAGGATGTACTACATGTTTTATTTAATAATAATAATAATAATAATAATAATAATAATAATAATAATAATA
>JANHMN010000015.1:3699701-3723022 GCA_030674055.1 Rhabdomys pumilio | reverse complement strand
GTCATGATCATAGTGGAAAAAAGACACCTTTATGATGAAGTCTGCTTTGTATTTTTTCCCAGTGAGGGAAGAGACTCTGCTTGGGACAAAGGATGAAAGACAGCTGGCTGGCAAGAAGGGATCACAGCTTGCAGAGTGGACATGGGAGATAATGGTTTGAATGGTTAATTGGTCTGGAGAAATTGACTACCTTTAAAAGCAAAGGAGTGGATGTTTGTTAAAATTAATCAGAAGTCCATGTGAATGGAAGGCAAAGAACAGTTGGTCCACTGGCCCAAGAGCTACATGGGGTAGTTCTTTCTGAAAGAACTCAGTGTTGGTTCTCTAGGAAACACAAACATTGAGGATATGACTATGACATAGAGGTAGGCATTCAGGACTTCTGGGAGGGTAAGCCTCATGGTCTCCTGCATAGGACACCATTCTCAATCATTAGCGATAGCTGTTGAAAGGAAACACAGAAGCTGGGTGAGCAGGCATGCTCGTACTTCACAGTTAATTTGATGTTTGACACATTTAGAAAGTCAGGTTTCCATGCCATGTGTTCCACCTTTCATGTGTGGTTCCTGCTCTGACAATTTTCACTTTTCTTTCAGTATTTGACCCCAGACTACTTCTGGCAGGACACTGACAGCTTATTACTTGTTATTGAGTATCTGAATGTACTTATTTCTTTTAAAAAGACTAAAAAGGAATCTTTCCAGCAAAGTCTCACTTTCTTCTCTTAAAGCACACTTCAACTTGATAGTGTGGCATTCACACAGCCGGAATGAAACGCTGTGTGGAAAAATCAAGACAGCTGCGACTCTGAAATGGTCCAGGGCCAGGAACCATAAATCCTCTTATTCAAGGATAATTCAGTTCCAAAACACAGACCCAGCCAGAGAGTCACCCACTAAACTTGACTGAAAATCGTTATTCATGGTCAGCAGGAGGTTATCTGTGCCCGTCACTGCCAAGCACTTGGTGCTGCCTGCCTTCAGTAGGTGATGCCTACAGGTATCAGAGCCATTGCAGAAGAATACAAGTCACTCAGAGATTCTAGTCTCAACCCAGAGCACAGGAAGCAGGGAACACTCAGCAGACTTGAAACAAAGTCCAAGGAACACACACATCAGGTTCAATCATGACATGACTGGAACATTCTGGAACTAACGTCTGGACAAAGGTATAAAGTTAAGGAATTTGAGTAGTCTTTCCTTCGGAACAAATGTAATGCAAACACTGATAAAAATTTATATTTAACTGCAATTTTTTTTAATCTGTCACTTTGGGGATCATGAAAAATGACATCCTCTCTGTGTGGGGCCCAGAAAATACCTAGAAATTTTTCCATGAGTGGATTCTCATCAGGAAGAGCTTTCTCCACCACAGTGTATTTTTTCTTCTCTTACTTCCTGTTTATTTTCTCTTTAAAATAAGTGCTTTAGATTCATTTTGATTTGCTTTGTTAATAACATGAGTAGGACTCTTTTCTCTGACATTATGAGTGAGTTCACAGGATCAGGAAACAGCTATATATGTCCACAAGAAGGAAACCCAGCTCCCCGGGTTAACCTTCAGCAACTATTCTGAGAGTCTGTCCTCTGACCCCAGTGGCTACTCAGGAATAACGGCATTCTGATACTTCTGCTCTTTCTGGCATTTAAAGACTGTGTTATCTGGCTCGTCGTGGGAGCTGTCTTACCAGTTAGCTCTCATTTTTAGGGAAACAGAAATGAATTATGTAGTAATACTTCATTTTGTCATCACAGATAAGAAATAACAAAAAAAAAAAAATGCCTTGGCTTCATTAAGCGCTAAAAGAAAACATTTTTATTTAAAAAAATAGTTCAGAGAGGAGAAAGGTAAGTTGTCTTCGTTAATGATTTTAATCATTATCGATCCTTGCTTCTATAGGAAGTTAGTGTTGCGGGCCTTTCTTAGATACTGATTAAGATTTAATTAAAACCTGGAGACTTCTATACAGTTTAAAGCTGTTGTCTCTCAGCTAGCTACTAACTCAACCTGACTTATATGCCATTCCATCTGCCCACATGGTTCTCCCTGCCTGTTCCCAGTTCCATTTGTCTCCCTTCAGCTTCTCTTCGAGTCTGCCCACCTCTCTGCCTGACCGGAAGTCCCGCCTCCATACTTCCTTCTCCATTTCTGGTTGTCAATTCTTTATTATAAAAAAGCCATATGCCAGTATGAACCAATCGTTAGCAAGACACTCTATCTCTTAGGGTTGCCTTTAGGCAATGAGACCTACCTGACCTTCATCTTTTGGGCAAGTGAGGAAGGACAAGCATTTACAAGTAGAAAACCAGTGAAAGGTCACAGAAATGACAATACCAAAATCCTGCTGGCACTTAGCTTTCTGTCTGTACAGTATTAACAACTGAAAGTACAGGAAAACACTTTCATACAATGTAAAGGAAGTCACCACAACAACTTGGACTATTTAATAGTCTATCAAAGACATGACTTTCTATCAGCTATTTTTATTAATCTTCAATCTTCATGTTATATATACATATGTGATGAATATATAACATGAATACAATATATATATATATACATATATATATATATATTGTGTGTATATATATATATACAATTACAATGAATGACTTAACATTTTTGTCTCTTTGGTCTGTGCTGATTTCTTTAATATTTTCTCATGCTATGTAATATGTATTACTAAATTTTAAATTCCTTCCTGGAGCTTCCATTTCATGTGCACACATGTATTTCTATGTACACAGATGTGTCACAGCAAGAAAAACTCTGCAGAGTACTTATTCAGTCAGGGCAGGAAGACAGGGGTAGGAGTGTATTCTTCCCAGAACTAGGAGGTTGGTACCAGAGACCTATGCAAAATGGGACCTATGGCTAAAATGTTTTCTGGTAAGAGGGAAGTTGATGATGAGTTTAGTGAACTCTCTTTTCTCTGGTGAATAGTTTAATGTGATTAACTAGAAGTAAGGGAAGACCAGAAACAAGGCTGTCAGCAGGGCAGCTTGGATGAGAAGATAAGGTTAGGAAGAGATGAGCTCAGGTGGAGGGTTGAATTATTGGTATCATATGCAACTCCCATAATGAAGTGAACAACAAGCTGATAACAAAGGCATTGGGACCTACCACTGACCATGGGGTATAGAATAAACTGTAGAGGTGTCAAGAACACCAGTTGGAAACTGTGGGAACCTATGGAATAAGGGTTGTTTGTCGGGTATGGTATACTGCCAGTGTTCAGGACTCACTAAAAGTCTTCCCTCTATACATTCACACTGCAGGCCTCACTTACAACCCCCTCCTTCACTAGGCTACCAATCTTCTTTAATTTTCAACTTGGATCCTTCATTCTCTTTCTCTGGCACCTGATCTTATTTCCACATTTCTCCTCAGTACTCCCCTGGCCCGTGACTCATGAAATTGACCCTATGTTTGGTCATGGCTGCTCTGTTTATCCTTACTAAAGGTTAAAAACTCCACCACCTCATTGCCAGGCCTATGAAGCTCACAGCTTGGAATATGATTGAACTGCAGAGAATGTAAATGAGTGAACCTTGCATACATACAGAAAGTGCCTAAGTGCTATTAATATAGATAGCAAGAAATCATAACAGAAACGTGGGCATAGTTTATTTAGTAGCAAGCTGTCTGAAAATAGATCTCCTAAGAAATTAATGAGCAATTTTGCAGGGAAGGTCGGTTCTCCCTGAGACATTATGGTCACAATTTGCATTCATACATGAGTGTGGGCCTCTAAGTTATTCAGTGAGGCACTTAGCAGGTGCTGGAAGCCTTTCCCTGTCAGCTGAGAGGCAGGCGTGTGGGTGAGGATGTAAGGACAGCACCCTGCTCTCAGTGTGAACTTAGCAGGATTTTCTGCTGTAGAACAGAGTCCCTGTGGCCTTCCCCACAGTGATGTGTTTTACAGAATTTCCAAATAAATAGATAAAGAAATACAAAGGAAAAACAGTATTTTCTACACAGGGAGGCCATGTTTGTATCATATCAAGGGAGGCCAAGCCTGCACTATATCAAGGGAGACCATGTCTTGTCGCGGCCTGAGCTGCCCCACTTTGGGCACCAAAAATGTTGAGAACAGCACTACCCCACGTTTGGGGCCATAATGTTGGGAACTGCACTATCAATGTTGGAACCTGCACTGCCAAAAGCCTTGGGGACTAACTTGGTAGCCTGCACTGCCCGAAGCAGCTCCAGTCTGCGTGTCAAGGTTCAGCAAGAAAGAGTGAGGATGAACTCGAGGAATGGAGACCAGACAGAGTGTGATTCAATCCCGTTTATTCTTCAGTCTCTCTTCCTAGTCCAAGTCCCAAGTCTTGAGTTCCTAGTCCCTAGTGCCTCCAAGTTCCAAGTTTCTTCTCCAAGTGCTAAGTGCCTAATACCTAATAACTAATTCCAAGTTGTACTCTTCCTAAGTCCAAGTTCTTCCTCCAAGTGCCAAGTGCCTAATACCTAATTCTCTGTTCCAAGTTGTACTCTGTCAAGTAATCTGTTGTCTGGTTCTCTTCTGTCTGCCTCTTGCCTTTTATATGTCTCACTTCCAAGCCACGTCTCTAAGTCGCACCCTTAAGTCATGCCCTTAGGCCTTGTCTCTAAATCTAATCTCTAAGTCACACCCTTAAGTCTCAGCTCTAAACCACACCTTTAAGTCTCACACACCCAAGGGAAGATCCTGGGTATCTAAAACAAGATGTTATCAGAGTGTGCTCAGCTGTTGTAGGCTAATGTAATCAAGTCTCTTGTCAGGTTATATGGCTCAAGATGGCTGCAAGGATGATAGCCGCCTTCTGTCGGCTCCCCACAATGTCTATATTGTATCAAGTCATTAATCGGAAGCACCTTGTCAGAGTTACCTATAAACTAACAAATTGATCACTCCTAAGGCATGCTTTTTATGTAGGCCTAGGATAGAATTACATTTCCTGACTGTAAAAGCACAATTTGCTGTAGTGTTCATCTATCTTGTTTTATTTCTTCTCCTTTTTCTCAATCATTGTTGGGATCATGATCTACTCAATTATTGACTTGTCAGTGAACCCAAAGTTCTCATAGCTTCCCTACTATGCCTCAATTCATTTTCCATGATACTAATTGTCTTGGTTAGGGTTTTATTGCTGTGAACAGACACCATGACCAAGGCAACTCTTATAAAGGACAGCATTTAGTTGGGGCTGGCTTACAGGTTCAGAGGTTCAGTCCATTATCATCAAGGTGGGAACATGGCAACATCCAAGCAGGCATGGTGCAGGAGGAGCTGAGAGTTCTAACATCTTCATCTGAAGATGCTAGCAGAATACTAGATTCAAGGCAGTTTGGATGAGGTTCTTATCCCACACCCACAGTGACACACCTACTTTAACAGGGCCACACCTTCTAATTGTGTTACTTTCTGGGCTGGGCATATACAAACCATCACACTAATCCAATCCATAAAATGATTCAGTAAACAGTCTTGGACCTCAGTCACATTCTGAGAAACATCAGAGATAGCCACCATCCACTCTAGTGAAATGGAAGAGAGAACCTAGAGTAAGTACTGTTGTGATACTCAATTCATTTTTGTTCATTTTATCATTTATTTAACCAAGGCCGGGAAGTAAAGTCCTCTAGATCTTTCTATTTGCACCTTAACATATTCTCTCTTACACTGTCTTTTGTTGCTATCTTACTGGGGTTTTGTTTTATTTTATCTTCATATTATATAAGTTATCTTTTGACTTATTTTTTTTTTGCTTTTGTTTTTGTTGTGTGCAGTTTAATAGCAAGAAAAGTCCATAAACCATGTGAGTATGGTGGTGACTGAAAGGTAAACTTTAAGGTGAACAGAAGGTAAATGAGATTAATGACTGTAAATGTTTTTATTTCTTCAGAGGAAGGGATGGGATGAGAGACTCATTCAAGCTTTACAAATACATTAGCTTGGACCCTGACCCCCAGTACATTTCCTTCCCTGTTCTAACTATCTCTAGACCTAGGCCTGGAAGCTTCTAATCTCTCTATAAAAATCTAATTTTCTGCAAGCCCAGACCTTGAAAGCTTCAACTTGCAGTGTCAGTCTGCTAACCTAGGCCTACAATGTTTCACTCTCCGAGATTTACTGCTGAATAGACTCAGCTTTTCTAGCTCTTTCTGAACTCTATCTGGCTGGTTCAACTCAGCTGTTCTGGCTCAAACTCTTCTCCATGCTGACTGATTCAAATTAACTTCTCTCAGCTTCTGACTATATTGTTCTGCTTGGGAAGACTGCTTCTGAACTCCAAGAATTGAACTTCTCCAAACTGAACTGCATTGAATTGAAGTGAGGTGAGTTGAGTTGAGTTGAGTTGAGTTGAGTTGAGTTGAGTTGAGTCGAGTTGACTTGAGCTGAGCTGAGCTGAGCTGAGCTGAGCTGAGCTGAGCTGAGCTGAGCTGAGCTGAGCTGAGCTGAGCTGAGCTGAAGTGAACTGAATTGAACTGAATTGAACTGAACTGAACTGAATTGAACTGAACTCTCTCTCCCTCACTGTTCCTTAAGTAGCCTCTCTTTCCTGTCTGTTCTTGTGAGAGTTGGCCGTATCTTACCTGTGACTCATTCTGTCACATCTCTCTCTGTGCCTCAGTTAAATATCATTGTTTGGGATTAAAGACATGTACTAAAGGTGTGTTTGTATTCCAGCCAGGGACAACAAAAGTATATACTAATGGCATGTTTGTGTTCCAGCCAGAGATTAAATTTGTGCATCTCAGCTAGAGGGATTAAAGGTGTGCAGTTTGTCTGCATTCCATCGAGATCTTATCTTTGGATGTGATCCCTTGCCAGAGCAACCATGTTGCTGGATTAAAATTCTTCCATGAATACAGTGCAACATTCCCAGACCTCTGTCCTGCTTTTTGACTTTTCTGAGCACCACTCATTTTGCAGTTATTACTATCTAGACTTCTGTCATAAATGTTTCTGATCTGGGAGAGAGAAAAATGCAGGGAAATTAGGAGATACTTTTTAGAAGATCAATTTACTGCCCAGCCTCAGTTTCCCAATCTGAGTGATAATGGTATCTCCATGCAATGAACCATTAAAAAAAGCTGTTGAAATATTGTTTCCAACTGGCAGGAAGAGATTAGGCCCTATCAATATACAAGTTCTGTGCTAGTTAAGGCAAAGCTAAGCTGGCAAGTCATCCTCCAAACCATGCTTTGATTTTAGGCCTCCAGGTCTTTGGGGGATTTAGTCAATAGTAGTTATGAATTCCTCTTCTTGGTGATGTGCTATACTTTTCCAGACCCACTCTCATCTCAATGTGTAACTTCTCTACTGTTAAACTGGAATTTTTCTCATGGCTTCATTGCTAAACATAGTAATGAGTAGAAGATCCCAGACAGCCAAGATATGGTAACGTAAAATATGGCTTGGTACAAGTTTGCTTTTCTTCTGTGTAAGCTGAAAAATATCCTTCTGATATCACTCAGTAAGAGTGATCTAATAGCATACACCAGAAAAGAAGGATCCAAAGTCACAAGTAAGCTCTTAACTATTTTCAAAAGAAAAATATACAATCTCTTGGTGGGAAAATATTTAGATTTTCCTTCATTGGCCACCTTAAGGACTCATGTTATAACTAAAATGATATTTCTCTACCACTGATTACAAATACTCCATGGAGAGGGTAGAAGAGGTAGAAACCTATAAGAAGGAGGGCCTGTAAAGTGAGGACTGAACTCAGAGGTAGCCCCACATTCCCCAGCTTCCTCCTGGTTCTAGGTGAATTTTGATTGATCTCCTAGGATCTGTCTCAAAAATTAAAAGAGACAGTGCGTGCTGACATGATCTTCAGGAGAGGATATATTGCATCCACACCAGAATCTAGTCTTTTGCTGTTACTGTTGTTTTTATTCTCTCTGTATTTATACCCAGTCTGGATTGTCTTGATGCAAACACACCACTGAGCCCTTTTGCAACAGTCCTGGATTTTTCCCATGAGCTACGGTGCTCAATGAACATTTTCTCTTGGAAAATATCTTCACTTCTAATTTAGTGCCTTTGAATTGGATTCATTTTATTTATTCTCAGACCAGTCTGTTTCTGGCAGTCTCTTTTAAGTGAGAGATTATGCTTTGCAGGTACTGGAGGTCAAAATAAGAGAATTATCTTCAGTGTCACCCTGTGTTCATTCATCCATTCAGTCGGTCAGTCACTCACTCAAAGCACTGATACTTCCTGTGATGTGTCAAGCCTTCCATTACAACTAGGAACATATGCAGCGATAAACAGCCCAGGCTTCAGACCTGAAGGTGGGCTTGGATATTTCCAACACATCCAATCTTTAAGGCTCCTAAGTTCTTCAGTTGTTCATCTCTACTTTCTTTGCAGCTTCCACTGCCCTCAGCACAATTCAAGCCCCAACTGCAGTAGTGATTACAGTAGGCCATTCCCTAGATTCAGTAGGCCCTCACAGGCCAGCCAGAACCATCCTTCTAAAGCCAATTCCTTGTATGTACATGAAGAGATCAGAGAACAATTCTGTATTAATATTTTTGAGATGGGTGGGTGGTCCCATCCCTCAACCAAGGGCCATGCTTATTCACTGCATATGGTCTCTACAGATTCTTTCTCCCCTTAGTTGGGTATTTTGGCTAATGAAGAGATCAGAAAACAATGGGTGTCTTCCTCTGTCACTCTCCACTGGATTCCCTTGAGACAAAGTCTCTTGCTGAACTGGAAGAAGTCACCATTTCAACTGGGCTATCAGCTAATAAAGATGGGGACATCTTCATTCCCCAGGGCTGAAGTTGCTTACATCTAGTTTGACATCTAAAAATTTAAACTTGCAGCTGTTTGTAAGGAAACTCTTACAAATACTTTTTGAATACATGTTTAACTAATGAATATTTCACAAAATAAAGACATCAATGAACATCTGATTTCCCGTGGTTTAAAATGCATTTCTCTCTTCCCTGTGGTAGCAACTTTGAGCCCCAATATGGGACATGTATGCTTAAATATGTTTTCAACATGGAAAGAGACTATGGCTGTTGGTTTCCCTAAAGAGCACATCTCTTATAGGTTTGCATGACCCAGTGGGAGTAAATTTGGTAAGAGAGAAGCTGGGAATCCCAATCCCCAGAGCTATGTTAACTGTATATAGTCATCTGTATTGGTTGCTAAAGCTAAATCCATCTTTTTTCACTATAACTGTGTTTAGGCCATGATCTAGTCTGATTTTCTATTGCTGTAATCAACACCATTAACAAAAAGCAACTGGGAGGAAAGGGTTTCTTGGGCTTATATGTCCCAGGTCACATTCTATCTCTGAGGGAAGAATAAGGAGGCAGAAACTGAAACAGAGGTGTCTTAGTTAGAATTTAATCCTGGGAACAGACACCATGACCAAGGTAACTCTTATAAGGAGAACATTTAATTGGAACTAATGTACAGGTTCAGAGGTTCAGTTCATTATCATCAAGGCAGGAACATGGCAATATCCAGGCAGGAACGGTGCAGGAGGAGCTGAGAGTTCTACATCTTCATCTAAAGGCTACAAGCAAAAAACTAATTTCCAGGCAGCTAGAATGAGGGCCTTAAATCTCACACCAAATAAATAAATAAATAAATAAATAAATAAATAAATAAATACCCACACCTACTCAACAAGGCCATACCTATTCTGACAGGGCTATACCTTCTAAGAGTGCCTGAGGTGAGGATATACAAACCATCACAAAAGGCCATGGAGGAACTCTGCCTATTGGCTTTCTCTCCATGGTTGCTTGGTTTGGTTTTTTATATACTCCAGGACGACTTACCATGGGCTAGGCATTTCCACATTAATCATCAATCAAGAAAATGCTCCCACATCCTGTCTACAGGCCAATTTGATAGAAGTATTTTCTTCGTTGAGATTCTTCTTCCCAGAAGACTTTAGCTTGAGTCAAGTTTAAAAAACAAACAAAACAAAACAGAGAAAGGCTGTACATCCATCCTTGCTTGGTGATCGGTAGGATAGGAGTTAGCAGGAGGAAGGGCAGGCTTACCACAAAATGAGCTTCATGGTATCTAAGCCTCACTCAGACAGTGACCAACAAAGTCAAATGTTAGACACTGGGTGGGGTGGTCAGACAATGACTTGGTGTGGTATTTTACCTTATTTCTAGACTTCAAACAAATTTTGTTAATAGTAATTATTTTATTAGCATTATTGTATGTGTGTGCACAAGCATGTGTGTGTGCACTCAAACATGTGCATGTCATGTCATGCCATTCCTGGTAAGAGAATGCTTTCAAGAGTTAACTGTCTTAGGCCACCATGGATTCCAGGGCTGGAACACAAGTCATGAGGTTTTACATGGGAAGTGTTTGGTCTGCCATCTCTTCAGCTCTACAGTTTGAGAAAATGTTAAGAGCTGTGGGCCACTCACTCACAGCATTTTATATAATGATTTAGGAAGACTGGTTTTCTAGTGGTTCCTCACTCCCTTGAACATTCTTCCCAGTGGCTGAAGCACATGGAAATGAAGAAAAATGATGTTTGCTATGACAGTTTCCTTTCAAGGAGAATACATAGGTACTACTCAAGGAAAAATAGGTTTAATACTGGCTTGCTGGGTCAGTGAATCCTCGGGTCTGTGAAGTGTGCAAGAAGGTGGGGAATGTATTTGGCATGGCTGCTTCAAACTGCCCTCTCTGAACATCAAGGGGCAGGAAGTCCTGCACTGCAGGGCAACAGGCTTGGTTTAGAATGTGAGAAGTATGAGAAGATTCCAAAAATGATGAGAAGATTCTAGAAATGGTGAGAAGATTCTAGAAATGATAAGATTCTAAAAAATGATAAGAAGATTCTAGAAATGATGAGAAGATTCTAGAATGATGAGGAGATCCTAGAATGATGAGAAGATTCTAGAAATGATGGGAAGATTCTAGAAATGAAGAGTGGTTGAGGAGTCACAAGAAAACAGAGATGAGTTTCCCCATCCTTTAACACACTGTGAAATCTGCAGCTATTCACTGTGTGGTGTCAGCTTCCATTTAAACTACCCTCTCTCATCTGTGTTAGAAGTTTTCTTGTGCATCTGAGATAAGAGACATAATCCCTGCCATGTCCTGAGCTGCTAGAGCCAGGAGATGCCTCTGACCCCAACCCCCTTAATGAAGCTCCTTTTAAATCTTCCTCACAAAGTCTGAGAAATTTACTTCACCAAGGTGATGTATTGTTGTAAATATCACTATGAAACCCAACTGAAAGTCCAGCATTGAACATAGACTCAGGCATTGGTCTGTGTCCTTACTTCTATGATATAATAAAGTATAAATTTTGCTGAGAGTATTATTATATCAGAGCAAAGTTTTCACCTCAAGAAAAAACAAGGGTGTCTGGTTGTGCTTTACATATAATTCATAGCACCTGAAAGAACGGAAGATTGTCTCAGCAACACCCTGGCTCTCTACACCCCATCACCATGATACTTTGTGAAGAACAAGCCTTCAGAGAATGCCAGAATCATTCCAAAAATGTACTTATGAATCATGATCCTTGATATATTAGATGATGTTAACACATTTTCCTTAGAAAGCATGTGAAAAAAATAAACAAATTAGCTGACAAGGTTTAATTGAACATTCTAGGGTTAGGGAGATGGTTTCGTCGTTAAGAACACTGTCTTCTCTTTCAGAAGTCCTGTGTTCAATTTCCAGCAACCACATGGTGCCTTCACAACTATCTGTAATAGGATCTGATGCCCTCTTCTGGCAAGCAGGTGTACATGCAGACAGAGCACTCCTACATTCAAAAAATAATATTCTGTAATGCTGTGTTGTCCGTTCACACATTGGTCAAGGAAAAGCTATATAACCATTGGTTGCTCCTCTTTCCTGTTATCTAGTAGGTAGGATTCACTACTCCCTCCTAAGGTCATATCACCAAGGGATAACATAACCCTGATATCTTAAGATATTATAACAACAGCAAAACTACCTAACACCAAAATTCCTGTATCTCTATCACTAAGGAGTGCACAAGAGAAACTATTTTTGGATACATTGTACTTGTCTGGAATATTATGCTTAATTTAATACATTTATTTTGTAAATGAGGTTGAATTCAAAGGGACTATAAATTTGCAGCACCTAAAACTATTCCTTTTAAAATCATTCGAAAGAACCTTACAAAAATGTTTGTTTAATGAAAGATATTTGACAGAAATAAAAGAAAAAAATGTTTGGTCTGGAATATTTCAATGTTTTAGTTTCAAAAAATAAAAAGTAATTTTATTGGGATTTATAAGGTATGTCAACCAGTATAAAAAGTAGTTTTTTTAATCTCAAAATATCATCATACATTTTTTCTTTCCTTTGTCTTTTGAAATTACCTTTAAAAAGTATGAGCCAGAAGTGGAAAAGTACAATTAATACCCAGTGAGCCTCATAAGACTCTCTGACAGGGGAACCAGGGTTCTCTGGCTTGCTGGGTTGATCCAGGTTGGGTAGACAATGACAGAAAGAGGAAATACACACAATGAGACGACCACATCTTCCTGGGGGAAAAAATCACCACCAACAACAATAACATCCTTACACAGAGGGTACGTTTCAGAAGGACATAGACCCAAATGAAGACAAACTCAAGGCTGGGAGTAGATCAGTCTGAAAAACACCAACAAAATAAACTGATAACATAAAATAATAAACAATAACCCACAGCATTCAACAGTGTAGAAAGTTGCTTGAGCACCCAGTGACATAAGATAGAGGAAGACGAAACCTGTCACCCAGAAGAAACTCGAGTGATTTATGTACCTAGTGTGACTTCAAGGAAGTGGAGCACAAGTCCTCCTCTTTTGTGATCTGGAAATAGCAACTTCCTAACACAGAAGGGGACCGCGGGGCAGTGAGTTTGCAGCTGAGACACCTGGTGAACACGACCAAAGCCAGGTGCCGGAAGACGGCATCTACCGTGATACATTCACACATCCCTTTCACACTACAGGGTAAGCATGACATTTTACCTCTCCAATCCTCCCTCAGTACATTCACACCACAAACCCCAGGCAGAGAAAGGCCTTTCAAAGCCTGTGCCTAATTCTCAGAAATCTCAAAGACTCCAAAATTAAAGTCTAAAGATGGTGTTGTAGCTAAGGGAAGCCTGGGGGAGCATGACAACCAGGTGAAATTCCTAATTCCTGACAGGATACTGTAATAGAAAGACCACAATGGATAAAAACGAAGGAAAACAGAGTAAGCTACAGACTTTAATTAACAACGATACATCAGCGTTCATTCATCGATTAAAATAAACTCATCACTGTACAAGGAAGCAGGAAAGGACGCCTTGGCAACACTACTCTATTTTTAATTTTCCTATAATTCTAAAACGGCTTTTAAAAATAAGGTTTGGTTTTAGAATAATAAAGACATTACATAAAAGCACTCACTTCTATTTCACTGTGGGCTCCCACATGACTGCCAGAGATAATGACTGTTTCCACAATTTATGTGACTGGAGATGTCCTGTCCAGAATATTCACTCTGAGAATGAACGTGTGTGCTCACTGTGTTCATAAAGTCTGAGAAGATACTAGTGTGTGCTGGGCCTGGAAGACGTGTAAGTCTTAAATAAATGGGTACTTTGCTAAATAAAAACATAGTGTGTGATAAAGAGCCAATTTCAGACTTAGTAACAATAAAACAAAAATTCAGAAAATATTACCAGCAGGCCAGAAGACGAGCTTGGTGAGTAAAACCACTTATCCTGAGTCTGATGACCTGAGTTAGATCCCAGAATCCACTGTAGCATAAACACACACACACACACACACACACACACACACACACACACACACACACACACAATGGTATAAAAACAAAATATTACTATTACTATATTGCTAGCAATTTTGTTCTAAAAATAAAATATTAGCAACTTAAAAAATTCTTTCTTTTGCTAGTGCCCCTGGCATAGCACAGTAATACACATCTTTCAAGATATCTTTCCCTCATATGAGTTGTGCTGACTTCACTGCATTTTAATAAAGCATCCTAGTGAGACTCAGGGTCTTATAAAGAAATCTGTGAGCTTCATGGGTAGTTCAGTATGAAAGCAGCTCTGTGTAGCTGCCTTGCACCAATATGGCGAGTACCCAGTGCACTCCTGCCCTGTCCTGTCTGCTGTTTCTGTGACAGCAGATATACTGGGATTCATTGGACTCCAAACAAAGATATTGCCATTTCCCTTCCTGTCCACATAAAGCTTTGTAGTAATTTGGGTTTATCTTTCTGTTGTTGGCCATCTCCTGAGTGAACTATTAGCACTTCATGTGAGCATGCACTTTAAATCTAGTTTACTAATCCTGAATCTTGCCCATCGAGTTCTTGATAATACAATATTCCTCCAGTCGTTAAAGAATACCAACTCATTGCCTTAACGTGATCTTTATTTATCCTACATGGGCTGTGTTCTGTAGGCACCTGGACAAAAAGGATGAGAAGAAAGATAGTTTGAACTGAGAACATGTACAATGACAAAACTCAAGTTCATAAAAAGAAATCGTGTGTCTATAACACAATGAACATCAAAACCACTATCCAAATACAGCCCTCCAGACACCAAAGACTTTATGACTGCACTTACGTGAAGAATCTATAAAGAGAAACCTAAAGAGCACAAAGCAGGTTAATACGTCCTAGGCAGGATAGGAATGTGTTCACTGGAAATGAAGCCAGAAGGTCATTACAGCAAACTAGATTACATAACGTTTGCATGACTCTGCAAATTTGCCAAAACTAATTCAGTTTCACCCTTAAAGATGGACTCTGGCATTGATCAAATGACACGTCAATAAAGCTCTTCTTAAAGGGATGATTATCAAGATGGCAGTGTGGGTCACCCACACTCAGCCAACTGGCATCTTCCAGTAGAATCTATGTACACCATGGTTACTATGCTTAGGTGTATCTCCGTCTACTCCGAAGCTCTAAATATCAAAATAGGTGCATCTGCAGATGAATGTGTGCCCCACATATGACAGACAGAACCTACAAAGCACTTTGTATTGAGTAAGCTCCACAGAAAACTCCAGAAACTTCCAGCCACTTCAGTCACTGTCGCTGTGATCCAACCACCACCCGGTCCTGTCTATCATTTTTGCTTGATAACCTAAAAACAAAGACAACCTCCCACCCCCTACATCTCTTTATTACTTAATAGCAGGAATAGTTCTGGTGCTTCTTCACATGAACACAGAGTTCTTTTCTCTCAGTACACGAGGCCGAGTTCAAGCAATTTTGCCATAGAAAAAGTTAGGAGATGTTGCTGTTTCCAGCTCAGCTGAAGCTCCCAATCTGTTAATAGTTGTAGAATACATGCATCATGAAAGCGGGAGTCAGAGTGAGGGATAAGGAAGGAAACACCCAAGGTGAGAAGAGAGATGCTGGAGGACAATATATGGGGCTAAATAAGAATGAATTATTATAATATATAAGAAAAAATTAAAATATGCAATGTATAATATACTATGTACTATATACTATATACCATATTTTATATACCATATTACAATGTACAATATGCTATATAGTACATACTATACTATATACTATACACATATACTATATAGTATACACATTATACTATATACTATACACTACTATATACTACTATATACTACTATATACTACCATATATCATATTCCATATTCTATATTCTATATACCATATAACATGATATATGATACATGATACATAATACATGATATATGATATATAAGAAAAATCTACTTTTTCATATGAAACAAATCTTAAAATACCAGGTAACTAGAGAAAAAAAAGCAACTGGCTGTACATTACGCTTGTTACATAAGAATACTGTGACTACCAGCATGAAGAGCACTGTGTGTAAGATTTATAGTACATTACTGAATAAAAATATTCTAAGCAGTTGATAAACGGCCATGGATTAAAAAAAAAAAAAAGTTAATAAGGACAAAGCACAGGAAAGGCTCCACGTGTAGAGATTTGAGAGAAGTATTCAGTATTTCTGAGTATGGAGCAAAGGCCTTTTACACTTCCCTATGTCACTAGGGCAAAAGCAATGGTTGATTTTTAAAAATGAGAATAAAGTCTAGTGAGAAATTGAACATCTCGACCATGAAATTGTGTTAATTTGCTAATTAAAGAGTCTCGGTTCCAGTGCAGGCCCTAGATACTTACAAAATGGCGAGAAAATAGTTCAGAATGGAGGCATATTAAACACACAGAAACATCTGCAGCAGGGAATCTGTAAGACTACCTGCAAAAGAAAAAAAAAATCACAAAAACAAAACAAAAATGAGTTTTGAGCAGCCCAGAGCAATTGTGCAGGGGCCTTCTGTTTGTTGTTTCCCCATCCCCAGTGAGTGGAACTCTGGGGGACAGCATCAGAAACACAGGGGAAGAGGAAAATGGAGAATGGAGAGTCTGTACCCCCTTCCAACTCCAGCCTCCCACCGGCCCCTGCCATCCTCCTCCAGCCTGCCATTAGCCCCTGCCTTTCTCTTCCAGTCTCCCACCCGCCCCTGCAGCCCACTCCAGCCTCCCACCGGCCCCTGGAACCCACTCCAGCCTTTTCCCTCCGACTCCCTCCTTTGCCTCCACTCTTCCAACAGACTGCCCCTTTAAGAATTGCTTAAGTCTACTCTGAAATTTCATCTTCACTTTTTCCTTTCAAAAAAAGAAAATCCCTAAGGCAAACAAAACAACAAAAACCCTCTTGAGAAATGAATGTGAAAATAGAAGCATTAATTTTTTTTCCCCAACTTAAGAGGTGGAGCTGAAAGAAGAAACAGAGTACCCTCTGTGCAGCTACACGCAAGGGCTGCGGTGGAGAAGATAGCAAAGCAGTAGCCAAACAAGGCTCCCTGAGAAGACACCCCTGACAGCCACTGGTCTGAGCTTGGATCGGCAGTGTGGCTGGATAACTGGGACCTATCGCTGCTATCTCCTTCCATTGGTTTTAAAATTTTCCTTTTATTGACGCTAATACAGAGATGAGTTGCTGGCCCTTTTTTTGTTTTTCAGAACTAGATTTTTAAAGAGTTTATAGTATAGTTTATTAAAGGAAATAATCTTGATTTATTCCAAAGCCTGCTCTGTGAATGAACCATCCTGGATTCATTCACATCCTAGCTCTGACTTGGAAGGAAGGGAGAAAAGGTAAGTATAAATGATATTATTGTATGACATCTGAATGATATTCGTAGAGTGACCCTATATCATCCAGAGAAATAACTCAATGCATATTATGCTCACCAACCTCTGGTGTGAAGTGTGTTTGCTCTTCTGTTCTTATTTCTATTACATGAGAGGACACTGAAGCTCGTTAGTCATTACAAGATCACTTAGAAAATGACACATACTTTTCTCTTGCAAATGGGGAAGGAGGTTCTGGGAAATCAGGTCCCAGCCCAGCACACACGATTAACTAGAGAACAAACTATGGATCGGTAAACAGAGAACCAACCTTGGATTGTTCTTCAATTACAGAAGGCAGAGGCAGTGACACACCATGACTCTTGGGCCTCGAAGCACTCTCTTATGTTTCTGGTATTGTAATGACCTTACGTTCATCAGCGGTTAGCAACAGACACTTGACAAGATGGAATATAACTCAAGTATATTTCTCCTGTCTCTCTCAAAGCCACTCTGGAGGCAGCCAGTATTGCTTTCCTCAGCTCTTATTAAAACTGATATTTATCTCAATCAAGATGACCTTAAAAATTATTTTCTGGTTTCTGAAAATGTCAGGTTTCACTCTCCGGTGTTGTCCTCTTTACCTGTGGGCTAGCCTAGAGACAGGCATCAGAACTCCATGTCTTCCCTTGGTCACAAGTACCGCTCTCCCCTGCAAAGGACAATTCCTCTTTAATCTGCCACAGCAGCTGTCTTTCATCTGGTGACCTCTATCTCTGTGAGACTTCAGCAGCAAGACGTGTGATACGTTGCATCCTTAAGGGATGATTCTAAGCAAACAGTTCTTTATCCTTAAGGGATGTTTCTAAGCAAACAGTTCTTTATCGATTTCCAAGCACTGACTTCAGGGAGGTTCTTTTCTGGGCCTCAGTTTGCTCTTCTGCAAAAGCTCTGAGGTGGCACAAACAGGGTCCTCAGGAAGACTCAAGAAGTTCATATGCACTGGAGAGTCTAGCAATGTCTACCTACGTGCTCAGACCTGAATACCACTGGCTACTGCTTTGTCCTAGAAAAGTTTACAATATGTAAATTAACTATTAGAGGCTGACTCTCTTATACAAGTGTCTCCTCCGGTAGCCATTGACCATGGGCAATTGATACTGAGGCATTAGCCTCGATATTCACCCCAGGTTTTGCACCCTAGGCTTTGCCCCCCATCCCCCAAGCTCACAGTTTCGTTTCTAGGAATGGATGAAAGTGTTGAACTCAGATCTTTCTCCTCAACCTCAGGCTCAATCTGAAATGCTAGGGGATTTATGGTTCCTGTGCTTGAAAGCAATGCTCCTTAGGAATCATTAACATCTGGGGGGGGGTTTACATCTTAATTATGAAAATTAATATCTCACTGTTTTTATTCATTAATATTTTAATATGCCTATGATGAGACTCAACCTAAACCAATTTCCAAATCAAATCTGTCCCTCAGTAATTTGATTTGTCAGAACAAGAGAACAAAAGCATCACCAACAGGGTACTTTGAATGAAATTTTAATTAATTAGGCATATGAATGCACTAACTAATTTTGGATGAGTAATTAGATGACTAATTATGTTGAAAACAGAACTCTGTGCTTAATGAGATGACCACAGCCAGTGTTGCCCTTCAGAGAATTATTTTTTAGTAAAATTCAGGAGATGTGGATGGAATGGAGCCACAGAGGTGAAAGCAGGCAGCTGGGATGTGCATTGCTCCTAGACTGGCAGCCATGGCCTCTGTGCTCAAGCAATACCTCAGAGACTCTATCTAGTGAATTTCATATCGAAGACACATTCACATAGGAACACATATGCCCATATATAAACATACACACACACACACACACACACACACACACACACACACACAAATACAAGCATGCATGCATGCCCTCAGACACACAAGCAGGAATACACTCGCAGATGTATGCATGTGTGCACACACTTGCAAGCAGACATGAATGCCTACCTTGAACCCTCATTATTTCTCCTTCCCTCTAAGATGTTCACAGTGATAAATTCAAGAAGGAAAGAGATAACACACTGATTTATCACAGGTGACATCATCTATCCTGGAGAATTCTGCAAAATGGCAATCTCCCTTTGAAAGGCTGAGCCCAGGGTTTGCTCAGATCACAGGCAGCCTTGAAGCATTCAGCAGTTCCGCTGTGGGCAGCTGGTTCTAACTAGCACCTATTTGGCAGAGAGCTACACTCAGGATTTCTGGTTTGGAGTTCAAACCGATATTTCATAGCAATTGTGTTGTCAGAATTCAGGTCAGGAAGACAGCAGATGTTAATTTTAAACAAAGAAACAAAAAAGAATCTTTTCAGTATTTTTTTTCCTTCATCAAATTGCCAGCTCCACACAAATTCAGAACACATAATAAACTCCAAGTAGGTTAGAGACATGGAGGGTGGAGGGTGCATTCTTGCAGTCTGGTAGACACTGGAGACTTCTCAAGTCAGCTGATCTAATGATGGGAAGCCAATGGTCTCAGTCAGTGTCAGAGTAGCTCTGGCATTGTCTTTAGGCCCCAAATCAAAGTGAAAACAGACACCCCCCAGCTTTTATGAAAATGATTTCCTACTGTCCACACCATCTGATCACTCCAAAAGCAGTCCCCAGCACTCTGCCTAGAATGAAGATTCTAGATTCACATGCCAGGCAGAGTGAACCTATTTTGTAATTCCGATATTTTATGGCCCGGGAGAAATGAGGAAAAGAGCCTATTTCCTCGCTGTTTTCTATGGGGTGAGGTGTTTATACGTGTCTGGGTTTGAGTTTGTCTTTCTCCTCTTGTCTTAGAATTTCCTGAAACACAAAGAGAACTTTGTCTTGGAATTAGGCTGTTCTATGGGATACGGTATATGCAAACTATTTTTCCCATCAAAGCAATTATTAAAAATGTATCCCTCATATCTTTCAAATCAGTTACCGATTACTTTGCCAGTGTTTGAAGAGTATCAGGTGGAATTGCCTGCTTGATCAATACTTTGTCTTTATAGAGCAGTAAACTCCAGACACCCCTCCCCAACCACCCACTCCTGCTTCCTTTCAAGGCTAAGGAGTTGACCCAACATTTTCCCCACACTAACTATCCTTGTTGCTCCATGGTTGTGAGGGTTTTACTTGTTGTGAGGTAATCTTATGGGCTTTGTCTTTTATTCCGGTGATGTTTACTGACCTTTTTCTTGCCCTGGAAAGCTGCTAGGAATGTAGACTCTACCTGAGGACCGGGAGACACTATTTACTTTAGATTAGTTCTTTAGAAGGCTTTGCTGAAGGAGTCCTATCTCACTTTTGCATCCGCTGGGAGGGACCTGGGCTCCATCCACAGGCTGTGAAATGTTGATACCACATGAAACGAGCTGAGATTGAACTCTGGCAATCAAGGTCTTTGACTGGATACCTGGCTAAACACTAGCTCTAAGTATGGTCTGCTTGAGAAGAAAAATTAAGAGATACCATTGAGAGATAAATACTGTTTGTGCAAAAGCCCTCCCATGGAAAACTGGAGCCAAATTTGGAAATTTGCACACAGTAACATTGTTGCTGTAATTTCCCCTCCTCATGTTAGCTTTACCACAGCTTTAGTAACATAATCCATTCTTTAGTTATAAAGAAAGTAAAAAGTTTCTCTCGCTTTCTAAAGACATCGTTTTCATTCTAAACTAGAATGATGCTAGTAAAACTGACAATCAGAGATGCTGACAATATGAACAGGCATTTCCATCTAAAGCTTGTGGGGTTTTAGATGGCAGACCCCTGAGTGCTACCAACTGCACTTTGGGCTATTTTCCCAGTTTCCAGAGTCTAACAGTTGGACACACCACAGATGCACAATCAAACCACATTCAAACACCCTAGGTTGTCCAGCACATCACACCCAAACACGGCTTTTCACAACTCACTCATCCAGTTCTATTAACTTAAAATTAAATATTTACACACTATTCCTAATCTGTACTGAGAATAAGGCTGGCCAAAAACACGAGTAATTCAGAGGGGAAAAAAAGTATTTCCTTAACACTATTAGTTTTGATTTCAGCGGTACTTTATATTGTTCAATTTTGTGTATGCAAATATATTTGTTTACACTCCTGTGCATCTGTGCACATGGACATTGTATACATTAGTGTACACCACTTACATCATTTCAAGAGTATATGTTCTCAAACCTGTATCAAAATGGTTATTTTAAATTATTGTATCTCATCTAATGCCTTCTATATTTGATTTTTATATGCGGCTTCTTATAGAATTCTACTTAGTAGCACACTGTGTATTGAAAAATATGTTTCCAAAGCCTTCATATGACAGTGCACATTTTTTTGCCAAAATAAATGCATAAGCACACAGTTTAAATTGTATGCATAAATAAGCTAGCTGGGACAGCTATATTTGTTTTGAGCCGTTAATATCTACTTTGAAGCCCTTGCAGAGCAAATTTATATTGCTTACAAGAATTCCTATCACACTGGACTTACCTCTGTCCGTAAAGTTTTATGATTTAGAATGCAAGGCACATCTGTGCTTCAGTGTGTCTGTGTGAACATCTGCCGCAGTCAGTGCTCCACCCTCAGCAGAATTCTCTCAGCATGCGGTACTTCAGTAGTACATTCAAGCTGCAAGTTTCAAGACCCTGGAAGATGGGAACAATAGAGCATCACTTTTCAGACACGGTCAGCTAGTGAAGTTTATGGCTTCTGAAATTACTAGAACTAAGAGTACAATGATTTTATTGTCATTTACTGATTTTCAGTTATGAAGATATGGTAAAAAAAAAACCATTAAAACAATAAATGGGTATGTTCTTTCTGGATATTAATTAACAAGTACAGAAACTAACACAGGCCTCAGTGCCTGGAATAGAGACAAGAAGTGTCAGCTCCCTTCTTCCCCCAACAGAAGCAAGTAACATGGACAGTAGAAGATTCTGAATGACACTTTACAGTTCATAACGTCCTAAGATGAAGCTGGTATAATCCCTCTCAAGAAGAGTACACACACACACACACACACACGAAGTAGCTATACATCATTACCAATTCATATACTATATGAAAGTCAATTGCCAATGCTAAGTTAAATACAGTTCTTAGTAGCCTTAGAATCTTCCCATAATTCATGAGGGAGATAATGAAGTTCCCTCTTATCAGACATTTTTGACATCCCCACCACTGTCCACACACAAAAACCATGAGGTGAGGGTCAAGAGCAGATCTCAGCTGAGGAGAATCTTCCAAGAAGATAAGCTTGTGATTACTTCAAGATAGCTTATGAAAACTATTTTACTTAGACAAGCACTCATGCAGCTGCAGCACAGGTGGAAAAGCACCTGTGTCCCTGCCCCCACCAAGCCTGAGCATTGTGTGCAGCTTGGAACACTCGGATCTTCCTAACGGGGAAGGTGAACAGGAAGGCCAGCCACAGAGTTCAGGAGTTGAACTTGTCCCTCTGCCAGATGGTTACACAACAAATACATCTTAGTGGAGATCTGAAGCACCCATTTTTCAACAGGATTTCTTCAAAGCAGTGAGCATACCAGGCATCTTAAAGCTTTTATTAAAAAAAAAAAAAAAAAAAAAAAAAAAAAAAAAAAAAAAAAAAAAAAAGAACCCACACTTGTGAATGTATTTAAAGTAGATTAAAAATATTGATTTATAAAAAAGAAATTTTTCAAATAGCTGTAGCCAGTGGCAAAGCAAATAATTAAATCCTTTACTTGAAATAATTTTAATCTAAAAATGGGAATGGTGAAGTTATATGAACAAAAGATTATTTTACTTCCCTGGCTGTACTTGACCAAAAAATGTAGTCTAAAAGGATTTAACTAGAGAAATAAAGTGTGGAGAACAAATGTTTCATTGATGGTTGGTTTGGTAAGTAAAGAAATTAAGTATGTTCTGGAAAAAAATTGAGGACAAGTCTGAGCTCAATTGATTCTTGTTCTTGAAATAAAAGACAAAGACATGCATTAAACCTGAACATCAAATGGTACTCGGGTTACATGAGAGAAGGAAAGTGATGTGTTGTCTTAACTGAGTATAGCAGTATCCATGCTAGTGAAAAAAATACATATATAAAATGTTATTTAAACACACACACACACACAGACACACACACACACACACA
>JANHMN010000015.1:3669293-3698936 GCA_030674055.1 Rhabdomys pumilio | reverse complement strand
CTCTTAAGCTGAAGATGGTTAATGATAATAAGAAAAGTTAACTTTCAATTGGAAAAGAAGGAGTCATTATTGGGGCAGGGAGAAGAAATCTCATCTTTGAAATGTGGCTCTTAACTTTGATAATGTAAGTTTTCAATAGATAATCTCTTCCAAAAGAAGTTCAATCAGATGAAAAAGCACTCAAGCTGTGTGTGATTAAAAGCTATCAGCTGCCTAATCCATCAGTGTGTTTGGAGGATATTTCTAATATGCCCAAGAATAAATTCTTTCCAGATTCCACATCACAAATCCTAGTCTAAAGCCATAGAGCCAGTTACTCCTTGGAGTCTCTTTATTCCTGTCTCTCTTTGGTGGGTCAGCAAATGCTCATTGAATAAATATTGATAGTAAAATGACTAGGTGACATGTAGATATGTTCCTATTTTGAAGAAAATTAGCATATGTGTAAGTCAGAACGATGACTGCCCAAGATCAAAACAGCTTATGGTAAGCATCAGCAGGGTTCAGAAAGTAGGGAAAACCATCCTGGCTGATTAGAGATGGAGAAACAAGACTGAGCAGTGCACATAGGCAGAAGCTCTCAAGTAGTGTCTCCAAGACAACCACGGAGTGCAGAAGTCAGACACAGAAAAGCTTTGAGGGTGTGTTTTATACTTGCATGTTAGGGATCGGTCACCTTAGGTATGCTTTCTTGTTGCATGTCGGTGTGTTTGTTCTCTGCACTGTTAGTCCAAGAAATTCTAACCATTTTCATTTCTCTGATTTAGTGGAATGTACATTCAGAAGATTTATGCTGTTACGTGAATAATGCACTGTACATGTGTATACACACATATGTATAAAACTGAAACTCTAAATAGAGACTCAAAGGAAGCCCCATCTTTAGGTTATCTCTTAAGAGGAGATGCTCTGTTCTCTCCAAAAAGAAGTGTAGAATACAGCCATAAGAATGCCTGGGGGAGCATTCAAACTAGAGAGAACAGTAAAATCGAAAGCCCTGAAATTGAGAACTTGCCTAGAGAGTAAGGGCAGAGAGAGGCTACTATAGCTGGTGGATCCAAGGCCATGTCAGAAAGAGCAGAACTGAACAGCCATACCCTTTTAGAGGCCTTGCCTTTTCCTTGTGATTTTAATAGAAGGTAAATGGGTAAGAAGATAACTTTGGGTGTCCAGATAATAAAATTTGTCACCCAAATCACGGTCCATCATGATCTCAGGGCAAAGGCCTAGACAAGAGCTAGAATGCTTCTGTGACTTTTAGCAACAGAGAATTGGAGAACTGACCTATGAAAAATCAACAGACATAGTTAAAATGTGGTCCATGTGCAGACTATAACCATAGAGCTTCAGCCTGTGTTTCCCGTAGCTCTCCTGTATCCAGTAGAATCATTTAAAGGAAATGACAGCCCTCTGGAACATGGCGTGTTCTCATTTCCAATTTGACAGGATTTTAAATTTCAGTCACCCTCTTGAAATCCCGGTTCTTTTCACGGGGAAAATAACTAACTCCTTTTCAATCTTCTGTAGAGGGGCTTTTCCTCCATTAATCATAGAAAGTCACACATCGAAAGACATTTGGCTGAGGACTCCCTAAAGCCCATTTGCCATTAATGATTTGACCTCAGTCAAAACAAAAACAGAAACATCATTTAGTCTGTTAATTGCAAATTGTTGATGCAAAAAAAAAAGGCAAGATCTCTAAGGCAAGAAGCAAAATAAAGGTTTTTTGGGTTTTTTGTTTTGTTTTCCCAAACTTTCTTTCCTCCAGTGACAGACAGTGGGCTGGTTAACCAACCATCAGTGTGACCAATATACTCCATGAAACAGTCCTTCCTCATGTTCTGAATGCTATTAAGAGTATGTGTTGTTTCTACCCAACAAATCATGCAATTTGGACTTTTAAGTCACCGGGAATTGTCCTATGTAAGCAAATTAACCAAAAAGATCTTACAGGAGAGTTACCTGTACCCAGTATAATCATTTAAGGGCATGCATTAAACTGGGAAATGACGCCCTTCTGAGAACATGGCATATTCTTATTTCCAATTTGACAGGATTTCAAATTTTAGCCACCCTCTTGAAATTCTAACAAACATAGCATACATCGCTATACTCCAAAATGCTGCTACTGTCCTGAGCGGACAGTTCAGTCTATAAATTAGAATCCCAGTGTTTCATATGTGATAGGCTGAAGATAGACCAATAGAAATTCTCTCTCTAGATCCTGGGTAGAAGCCACTATTTTGTTCTCTACTGAAGACCAAGGTTTTGGCTTCCATTTATATGTGAGAATATACAGTATTTGTGTTCTGAGCCTGGTATACCTTACTGAACACAATGCCAGTTCTTGCTAATGACAGAATTTTATTCCTTTTTATACTTGAGTAATATTCCATTGAATGACAGAAAGGAGTGAATAGATGCCTTCTTATTTTCACCACTAGGCCTAGTGTACCACATCCTCTGGGACCAGGCCACCATGCTCAGACAGAGGCTTACACAGTATACAGGAGGAGTCTGATATGCCAGACAACTTGAGATATAATTTTTCAGTCCATCCATCTGTAGCTAGATGCTTAGATGGTTCTGTATCTTAGTCATTGTGAATCCTGCTGAAGAAAGTATGATATCTCTTCAACATTCTGTTTTCAGATACTGTGGGCACAGGCCCAGTAGTGGTTGCTGGGTGTATTAGTTATTTTTTTTGTTGTGGCCAAATAGCTGACATAAAGAAATTTAAAGGCAGAAGTACTGATTCAGACTTATGCGTCAAGGAGACGCACTTCATCATGGCAAGGAAGACACAACATCAGGTGAAGAAGGTCTGTCATCAAGAAAGAGTGAGGGGAGAATAAACAAGAAAGGTGGCCTGAATAAAGCCCTAAAGTCCCCTCTCCAGTGCATACTTCTTCCAGTGAGACTCCATCTCCTAAGTGTCTCACAATGTTCTCAACCATTCTCAAGTAACTATTAGTTCATTGGTATTTAAAGAATATGCTGGAGCTGTTTTACATTCATATTCTAAAAATATTAGAAAGGAATTTGCCATTTAGATCTTGATTTTTTATTATATTTATATATTTACTATATTTGGCATAACAGAAGTGTGATTAGCATTTTCCTTCCATATAAAAGTATACACATCCCTTTTCATATCACTAGAGAATAAAAAAAGATCTAAGGCTGATCTCAGTATGGCAGAGGCCGTAGCTCAGCAATTCAGTGTATCATCTCTAACAAAGTACAAAATATCTAAGCCACGTTTCTGAGTTCTTCCATGGCTTTGAGGGGGAGTCTGTGCAGGAGAAGACAGTAAAGAAACTTAAGAGATGGTGGAAACTTAAAACACCCTGCACTCTGTCCCCAGTTTGCACACTCTCCTGAGTGTCCACCAGTTCTATCTGCCTCCTTTGGTGGTTTCACTTCCTTGGTGTCCGTGTTTCCAAAAGACGTTCTCTTGCTGTCCCCTAACTCCTCAGGTAAGGCCCTGAACTACGTTTCCCATGTTTCTTTGCTGAGCTCTGGATCCAGTTCTGCAGCTGGAACCTTTCATTCTAGGTCCCAGAAGCTTCTGTTGAGAATATGACAGGGCTGAACTCCTGATCTTCCTGTTGACGTCCAAGGAATAAGACTGCGTGGGTGGCTTAAGTGAGACCCAGAGGGAGTCTCTTCCGAGGTCCCAGTCCTCCATGCATATATCCTATTCCGATCACCAGAATTGCCGTTGGGAAACCTCTGCAATGCAACAATGCATGTGGGTGGTGTCACTTGAAAGATATACACTATCTCAGGTCTCTCTGAAAGTCCTCTAGCATGCTCTTATCCTTGCAGAAAATCATTAATATTTGCCTGGGAAGCATCATTTCTCTGAGGCCAACCTAAACAGTAACTCTTCAAACCAAGCTATATATAGTCTGAATTCCAAGATTTTACTTTATGTGTGTGTGTGCGAGTGTGTGTGTGTGTGTGTGTGTGTGTGTGTGTGTGTGTGTATGTGTGTATGTATATTCAAACACAGTTTGTGTACATCTTACTCCCTAGAGTTATGATGAGTGCTACCTGTATAAAGAATTATAGACTGAATCAGTCTGAATAATTAAGTTCTAAAACCCAAAGTTCCCATTGTAGCTAGCTCTCCAGAGTCGCATGTGGGATTGCACACTTGTATTCCGTGGGTTGGAACTGTGAGGCTAACATCAGGAACTTCTGACACCCACACTCTCAGAAGAAATTGTCACTTTTTTTTTAAACGTGTCAGTGTGAAATGCAGTGTTCAACCTGTCTTCGTGCCCTCTTGAGATGCCTCCCAATGCAGCCACCTCCACCCCACGGCTCAGGAGCGACTGCTATGGCATGCTCATGACAGGTGCTAATCTCAACTCTTTATAGACAGTGAAGCTTACAGGAGACACTGGTTGATACTGGATCCTCATTTTCTTTTGTTCTGTACATTTGGGGTTTTTTTGAGATGCATTCTTTGTAGTCCAGTCTTGCCTGGGACTCACTATGAAGCATGGCTGGTCTCTAACTCATAGCAACCATCCATCCTGGGTTTCCCAAATGCTGAGAGTTCGTAGGCGTGACTGATTAATACTATAGATCACAATTCTAATGACTGACACCAGAGGCTCCAACCTTGCACCTCTTATCATTGTAGGCCATGTACATTCTGAGGTAGTCTAACTTGTCCACTTCAGTGTATTCTGTTCTGTCCCTGGACTCTGTCCTCTAGATGCCAGTAGTGCCTCCACCTTCTAGAGTGTGACAATCAAACATATCTTCAGACAGTGCCCAATGTATCCTAAAGACAAAGTCACTGATGCAGATACAAGAAGGTCAAGTGCTTGTTGTGAAGGCAAGCACATCAAAAAGTGAACAGTATCCTGTTTCCATACCAACCACATCCTCTGGGTCCAGACCATGATGTTCAGAGAGAGGAGCTAACACAGGGCATAGGTGGGATCTGGCATACCAGTTGACTTGGTATACAAGTAGTAAAATGATACAAATTCAAAGTTACAAGAGAGTCTCTTTGATTTTCAAAATGTCTGTGAGGAGACGGTAGAAAATTCATGGCTCAGTGGAGCAGGCATATGAGAACCTTGTGGGGTCATAAGTAGATTAAGCTTTTTATAAATTAACAGTGCAGTGCGAATGACTGCCAAACCACAGCAAATCTGTTACCCATTGCATTAGGAGTTGCATAATTTATAATATGATGACTTTAATACTCTGGATATCCAGTTCACTTCTGGAGTGCCCTGACACTGTATCTTAAGAATACCAAACTACATATTGGGAAATGCTCAAGAAATTTTAAACGCTGAGAACTCATGCATCCCAGTAAAAAATAAAACTACCTTCAGATACATGAGACACAAGATATTGCTGTCTGAATAGTAAGGAATTTTGAAATAACACAGAACCTCCAGCAGATGCCCAAAGACCACTAAGATATGTCATAAGAAATCCCCAATCTCATATGAGCAATTAAACTTGAAAATGAATGAATTTTGCAATCCAGAGAAGACGAAGTTACTTCAGATGGTAATTTTTTTTCTCTGTGTCTTATTTAAGAACAGGGCTGAAAAAGTATAGGAGAAGGGACTCTTTGACTCTTATTGGGGACAGGACAGTCCGTGTGTTGGCTTTGTTGCCCACACATTTCAAATGTATGCCAACAACTAAGAACCCTTTTGCAAAACCCAGCTGTTCTCTCACTATCTTGTTCTCTTAAGAACAGGGTAAATATTCATCCTTTTTAGCTCCTGAAGATATGCAGAGTACATTTTAGACCCGATAAATTATTGACCATTCTGTTCTACTAGCTCAGAATTTATCTTTTCTAAATAGTCTTAATCTCTGTTACCTAGTCTATAATTATTTGTACAGATCAATTTTACCCATGAGAAGGTCACTGCTCAGAATGTGATTAGACAGGGTTGGCAATCCCCATCAATATCACTGTCTTGATTCAGCTACCTTGAGAAGACCCCCTCCTCGAAAAGACTAATTTCTAAGATCTTCTCCTTATTTCTCAAATTAGAACATTCATAAATTGGGTCTTCTTATTCTCTTTTTACTAGACTTTTAGGTTTGTTCTACCTGTGGTCCCAAGGGAACTAGATGTTGCATCATTAATGGGTCTCCATTGCATTGAATTCGAGATACAGCCTGTCTTAGTTAGGGTTTTACTACTGTGAACAGACTTCATGAGCATGGCAACTCTTATAAAGGACAACATTTACTGGAGCTAGTTTATAAGTTCATAGGTTCGGTCCATTATCAAGGCAGGAATATGGCAGCATCTAGGCAAATGTGGAACTGGAGGAGCTGAGAGTTCCACCTCTTGTTCTGAAGGCAGCTAGGAGAAGACCGACTTCCAGGCAGCCAGTCTTAAAGCTCATGCTCACAATGCCATACTTTCTCCAATAAGACCAAACCTACTCCAACAAGGCCACACTGCCTCATAGTGCTACTCCCTAGGCCAAGCATTTTCAAACCCACCACATATCCTAATTAGAAATGTAATATTTTATGTATACTGATTCAATCTGAACATGCTGATATATAATATCATTCTGAAGGTCTTTTATGGAAAAGGCAGGGCTCATTTGTGTTTTAAAGGCAGCATTACAACTCTAATTAGACAGTTTTCCAAGACTTTGAAATTCTCTCTTTTAAATATCACACTCTCTTTTTTTCATATAATCCCAACCTTTAAATTCTAACTCAGATTAATTCTTTACCAAGTAAAATACCAAGTTTCCAAAGTCAAACATGACTTTGGGGGTGTAGGGGTATAATAATCTATAAATACAATATCTGGGGAAAGTCTACCGCAAGGAGAAACTGAAACTTCCATGGTTCCACTGTTTGGATGTTTTTCAGTATTTCTCAGCGGGAGACTTTGCTTTGACTTGTGGCCTGTTTTGCTTGCCACCTCTGTGTGGCTGCTGACTCCAGCTGAAAGTACCAGAATGAGAACTACTTCTCTCATCACCACAGTGTGCATCTTCCAAATCTGGTGTTTCCCACCCCAGATGTCCTATGGAGGTATCTGAGAGAAGACACAACTGGATCCGTAAGTTTGCAAATATACCAGGCAAGTATGACACAGACTCTCATGTTCAACAACTTAACATAAAGTACCTGAGGCTTTGGGGTGATGAATGTGGAACTAAATTGATGTTTGTGAGTGTCTGAAAACACACAAGCATGCCTACTTCATCTCCTGAGGCAGCAAGTGACACTTGATCTTGTGTGTGTGCATGCCATCTGCAATCTGCTTAGTTGGTCTTATAGCTGGATGTTCTAACCCTCTTCTGAGATTGCTTCTAGCCACATCTCTGAGTTCCATCTTTCTGTGATCATCATATGATGCCTGCTGGACATAACTAATGGATTCATTTAATCTTGAAATTCCCATATCTCTTGTTTATTCCTAAAACATCAACTCACTAAAAATCAACTCCTAAAGATTGGGTAGATACTATTGTACCACATCCTTCCTAAACCCTCAAAAACAGATGAGATGGGATGATCCTAATTGCTGACAGCGTCTCATCCAAAGTGGTCTGGTGTGACCCTCAGCTTTGTCAACTTGGTTTTTTCCCCAAAGTCTTGTAAACTTGCCATCCAGGGCATCCAAAGACTGTGAACTATCATTACTAACATGCTAGAGAAATGGTAAGAGTTCTCTAACCTCTCCTCCCTGAGAAACAAATCTGAGATGACTGCTTCACAGCTTCTCAGGGGGTCCCCAAAGGACTCAAACCCCATTTGGTTGCCAGAATAGACTATGCAAAGCTTGCCTTATTGGTCTGTTTCCTTCCTATTGACATACTCCTGGGATGAGCTTTGTCACAAGACTACTCATACTCAAGACCTTGTCCCAGCCTCTCTTCTTTGTATGTACCCAAACTAAGACAATTTCTCAAGTCACTATTTCAGAGCGTTCCATTGTCCTGCAGTAGAAGATCAGAATCCGTGAATAATCTACACTCTGAAATGCTCTCCCATCTCAAGCTTGATTTGTGGGAAGAAGACAGATATACAGATTATCATATGAGATATTACAATGGCTATGATGGGTTATACCCAGTGGATTATAAGAGCTCAGAAGGAGAGAAAAATAAATCCCTTTTCAGTGGAAGCAGGGGATTACCTTCTTAGGTACTTTCAGGAAACATAGTTTAAGGACAGTGGAAATACCAAATAGTATGCTGCATGGGAAACAGAACACAAGCAGAAGTGATGTGAACACAAAGTAAGCCCTGTAAAATCTTTTTTTTTTCAGTGCAAGGTACAGAGTCCCATTAAATGCCAGGCTTTGTAGCAGACACTGAGAGGAAGCCTGTGAGTGAAATGATGTTATCTGTAGAGTTTTATAGGACCTGCAATTACATGGTGCAGGTGCTTTATTGGTTTTTAATCATCTTGTATTTTGACATCACATTGTTTTCAGTTGCACATAGAGTTCACGAAAACCTTCCATTTCTAACATCATATACTCACTCTTCATACACCATCAATAAGCAACCTGATCTCTTGAGTCCCTTTGAGGCATGACTTCATGGTACCCACGGAGCCAAGTCTGGAGCATTTCACAATGTTTGGTCTTCTTAAACAAGCTTCTCTAAAATAAATGAACATTCTTTTGGTCCCTAAACTTCCCCTCTACTTGAACCCACACTCCTCTCATACTTGAAACAAGAGATGGTGTTAAACACCGAGCTGCAGAAGGACTGTACCCTGATAATCACTCAGGAAATGTTGGTCTGTAAACTTGACCTGGAGTCATTCAGAAAATCAGCCGTGAGACTCTCGTCTGGAAAACTCAGTCAGTGTGGTGGAGGCTAAAGTGGAAACAAAGGTGACAGGGCCACAATGGCTCTGGACTAATGAAATACACAGCCATCTGTGTCTGCAGGGACAGATTTATTTCCTGCTAAAACCTGTATTTCCTGTCTCGTAAACACACTTCCAGTATACCTTTCAAACGCCCAAGGAGAGACTTGGGTCATGGGCAAGTGGTATAATAAATAGGACCAACTCACACTGGCTTCATTTTTCTCTGTGGAAGGTTGTGTTTCGCCCTCTAGATTCAGTGCCTGCCTACCTCTCTCCCAGCCCAGCAGCCAGTCTCTATTTCTAAATGATGACCCCAGTTTCTTAACTCTGTAAACTGCCTTGTGTAAATAGTCTTCTCATCTATACTCTTCTCCTCTAGGGAACAAAGTATTTCCTGACATCTGTTTTGAATTTGTTTTTCTTTTAATTTGTATATAGTCTCCTTTTTCCTATCATCTGCACTGAATTGAAAATAACATACTGCATTGAGGGGCCTCATACCATTTCTAAGACAATACTACTCCAGGAAGCTCCAAAGGGATAGCCATGCTATTTCCACGTTGGTCATGTTGCTCTTTGCAAACCGGCCCTGTCAGGGGATGCTTCCAGGCAAGAAGTATCAATTGCACAATCCTGCAATCCTGTTATCGAACCAGATATTGAACTTGTTATTGAGCCAGAACCTACAAAAGCTGCTAAGTAGAACTATGGATGTGTCTGTCACAGCTAATTTTGCTCCTTCCCAAACTCATACGTAGATGAGAACTTAGGAAATAATTCACATTGTGCATAGTCGATTATTATACGAGGTTTTTGTCTGACAGAAATAAATGAGATATCAGTGTGAATCCACATGGTTCTCTCTCTCCTTCCTCTCTCCCCACTCTGTCCATTTCCATTATTTGAGGGCACAGAGACAAGGTGACTGTCTTCTAGAAACCTACCCTGATCACAGATTTCCAGTCCCCAGAACTACCAGAACAAAATTTCAGTTGCAAATCCTAACTGCTATGGCATGTAGTCCTCAGCAGACCAAACTACCACAGCCAATAAAGAGATTGGCACTATTAGCCTTGTGCACACTTCTCTGGACATGTGGCTGGTGATATCTCCTTAATCTGGGGCCTCACTGCCTATATTGACCCATTGATACATTCCTATGACAATCCTTCACCCTGGGAAATTGTGACTAAGACCAGTGGTTTTTGCTTCTGTGAGATGAGGACCAGTCATCTGGATTGTGTCCTCAACATACCTGTTGGAGAGTTTTAGAGAATGCATGGAAATAAAGACTAAACAAATTGACTACAATTCTAGCATCCTAAGATAAATGACATGTAGGTACAATGATGTGGATTCATGCTTAAGCTGGAAGACACACATGTATGTGTTTACATCTATCCCTATATGTGTATGTGGGGTACAAATATGAAATACTCCCGTTCAGTAATTGTTGTGGGAAACTCAGAAATTGAAGTAAAAAATGAAGGAAAAAAGTGAAGACACTGGTGCCCTGACCGACAGAACTGCAGTGGCAAAAGCCATGTCAGGGAGCAACTGTGCAGCTGCCAAGGCTTCGGCAGGCAGCAGCCGCAGTGGCAGCAAAACCTCTACCCATACCACACGAAGACTGGGTTCTGAGTCCCACAACGATTCTGCCCTCCCCGGGTGAACACTGTGTGCCTGTCCCCATTCTCATGAGCACTGGCCACTAGCCAATTGTATTTGGGAATGTTCATGAGGGTGGGAAAGTATCTTCTCCTTTCCAGGAGGAAATAACCTCATGACTGCCTGACTGAAAAGACTTCATCCTAGAATTCACATTCATTAAAAAAAAAAAAAAAAAATGGGGACGGGCATGTCTTTATAAAATGGGATATCTGGTCAACTTGCCACACAAGTTCAATTCTCACGATCTCCTGCGACCTTGGAAAGGAAAGAATGCTACCAGAAGATCTTTTTGGGATAGGGTGTTCCTTCACTGTGGATTACTAACTTCTAAAATTACTTAGATTTAGAAAACTAGACAGTTTCCCAAAGGTACTTGAAGGGCTCTGTCCAAAGTTCAAGCTGTGACAGTATATGGACATTTAAGACACAAACGATGATTTTTTTTAAGCTCCATGAGAAGCACTTCTCAATTAAAAGACTACATGGTTCTTTAAAAAAAAAAAAAAGTTTTTAATAGATACAGTATTAGGCTTCCTCATAAGTTACCTGACAAAATGATGTCCTGAAGTCAACCCAGCAACCTATCCCATCAACATATTGCGTCAGCTTTAAGGGACACATGGTTGCCAGCATGGGGACACAGGATCGAAGCCTTGTACAGCATGGGAAAATGCTTTTTTTTCTGTGTGGCTTTGAAAATGTCTTTTTAAAAAGACCCCCTCCCCTCCTACCCCTGGGCTTGGCATATGGTGCACTCCACAGACAGATAAGTACTAATGCAGCTGTTAAGTATCTGGCTCTCTTGCTTGGCAGCATCCTTGCCAGCTGGCCAGCAGCAGCCCGTGCTTGGAGAATGGGCTGATTCCTCCCAGCTGCTATGCAAGGGAAAGGATAGGAATGTTGCTGGTCGACCAGTAAGTCATCTTCACTCCCAGCTTTATCCAGCAGCAGAAGTATCCCCAGGAGGTATCTCCTCGTGACACAGCAAGCTGCCTTCAAATAAGGTCCAATTGCAAATAGGAGGTTACATTTGAAAAAGGTTAGAAGATAGTAGAAGCTCACGTGGCTGCAAGCTGTGAGTAGCAAATGAAGGGAGGGATCCCAGCCCTACACTTGCCATGAGATTTGTAAATGTGTTTGCTGCTGTGGGTGCAGCCAGCAGCCAATGTGAGCCTAAGTAGACCCAGCCAAGAAATCAGTGGCATCCTGTTTGCCCATCGGGAAGGCTCTGGACAGTGAGATCTGCTTTAGCTAGTTTGCTTCTGACAAAAGAAAGCTCTGATGACTATGGAAATAGTTTAAAATAAAACAAAGAGCTGTAGATTTGGCTGAATCCAGAGAAGTGACAGTATATCTCAAAACACAGAACGCATTATTAGGACAAGTCTTATCTGAATGGTTCATGTCACAGGAAGGGCGATGACCTATTGCCTGATCCCAGTGTCATGACCCACTAGGATCTGAGAAAGTGTCAGAGACATCCCACCCGTTACCACGGTCAGACAGACACCTCTGCTGTTAGCACAGTCAGACACCTCTGAGATCCACGCTTTTGATACTAAGGAATGCATTTCTTTTAAGGTCAATATGTCATCTGACTTTGAATGTGGAGCGGCCTCTTATCACTGCACATAGGAACTGCTTGGAACTCTCACCTACGCACCCACACTCATCCAAATTCATTCCTCACAGTGTGTGTTCCTTGTGCTGTGGTTGATCGTGCAATCCTGTGTGACAGAGACAAGGCAGAAAGAATAGCTGACTGGAAGATGGCGACAGATCTGAGGTGCTGCCAAGGCAGGCTGGCAAACTGAGATGCTGGGGAGGCAGCTGCAAATGCGTGAGCAGGCAAGAACACACACGGCCACCAAGCTAGCATCTCTTGTGTGCTTGATAATTGCACCCTGAGTTACATGCTCCTTGAGCTCCCAAACGCAACAAGCTTTACAAAGCCTAAAGTGTATGGGGGCCTTGAACAGGCACATCAGAGCAAGAGGAGGTGACATCATAAAACCTCTGGGGAATCAAGAAGCAGGGCATCCTTCCCACCTGCTATGTGACTCTGCAACTTACCAGCAACAGCATCTTGGCATTAAAAGGGTTCGTTTTTTGTCTCAAAGCTACAAAAAAAAAAAAAAAAAAAGCATAGTATATTTGAAATATACTTCCACGACTGAGGAGACAGCAATGTTCCATATGAGTAATTATTGCAGAATAGCAACCAGATAAGAAACTGCCAGGCAATTTGCAAATACCAGGAGTTAGTTGTTCAGGGGAAGGGGGTAAATGAGCAAATGCTGGCTCTCTTAATTAAAGAGAGGTAGAGAAAAGTCAAGAGATATTTTTGAAATTATGTTTTCTGAGGCTGCTAGGTGATATTAGCAAACAGACATTTTCATGTAACACACATGGCTTCAACTCTTCAGGACCTGTGGATGTAGCACTTTCTTGCGTATTATTATGTCCTCTGGCTGCCAATTCCATCACAGGGGTAGGGTGCTTCAGGAAATGACAGCACACAGGCTAATAAACACCGTCTGACTCAGTGATTTATTTCCCTCAGAAGTTATCACTGTGTTCAAAGTGATATCCAGCAAAGCGTCACACATTAATTTAGAAATATTTCAACAAGAAAAAAACTGTCCCTGCACTTTCCAATAACACCAAGTTACTGTAAAACGACTCCCCATTTCTCCTTCTATTGGCAGCAATAACAGCAACAACAGACCCCACAAATGGTTTAAAATGCGCAATAAAGGCACAGATCAGGCAGCATCTGTGTGCAAAGCACTTTGCAGTACAATATGGCAGGATGAGGTGGTGGGGAGGAAGAGGGCACGATAAAAAGCAGGAATCCGCCTTACGAAGTTAAAATAAAATTACTGACAATCTTGCTGAGCCAAGTCTTTCAATGCTTGGCATGTTTTTATAAGACTTACTTTTACTCTTTTAATTGTGTGTATGTGTGTGTGTCTTTGTGTATGCATGCACTGGGGGCACAGGTGCCCATAGAGACTGGAAGAGGACATCAGATCCCCTGGAGCTGGAGTGAGAAGTAGTTGTGAACAGCTGATGTTGGTGCTGGGAGTGAAGTCCAGGCAAATGTTCTTAATCACTGTGCCGTCTCCGCAACCCCTGATGTTTAACCTTCTGACTGGTGATTATAGTTAAGAGACTTGTTCAGGGAAGACTTGTTCAAGACAAAATAGCCTTCGATGAATAGTGAAGAAGATACAGAGATAGGTTACACCTGATAGGCATCATGGCTAGTCAATTTATGCAGCTGTTAGACAGTATTACCATTTTCGAGTCAATCAGACAGTCACAGAACTGAGAATGGTTCCATACACTGGGACACTTGGGTCTAAGAGACTCTCTCATACAATGGTCAAATGCACACAGATGACTGCAGCATATTGTATGGTAGTCTCCAATGACAATGATGCAGATCAAAGTGTGGACCAAAGAACTCCCACCCGCATCCTCCTTTGGACTCTGGCAATTTCTCATTCTGTATTTCCAAACCCCAAGAACCCTTTGCCCTGCTCTTCAATGGAATTGGTGATGCCAGAAAGAAAGTTTTCACTGAAACAGATCCTGGGAACTTAAGTACAACAGAAATGCAGAGAAACTCCAAGGACCAGAGGAGCAGCAGAGCCATGCAATGCCTTCCTTTCCAAACATGGCCTCCTTGACTCTGGGAATGTTCCCAGCACCAGCTATGGCAAATCTCTGTTCTTCACACTCATGGCAAGTGACTCCACCTTCATGCTCTCCCTTGCACTGGCTCCCAGGGTTGCTATGAGCACTGGCTCACACTGTGCATATCAGCCTGTCTCTACAAAGCCTACTGTGTGGCTATTGATTAAGATTACCAATGAGCAATACATCTTGTTATCTACTTCTCCATACGCATGCTCACATGTTTTATCTAAACATTCTAACCACTGTGGTCTACTCCTGGAAGAACAGGGAAGTGGTCCTTTCACATAGGAGATTTCTCTTTTTTGCTGTTCTGTAAGAAAGTTCCTCTCATCCCTCTCCTTCATTAAGTACCAGCATAGGAACCATTCAGTCAGTTCAGGAGCTTCTCACTAAAAGCCTCTACATGATAAGAACGTCGGAAGCTATGGCAGTTCTCATAAGCAATTTGATACAGAAATTTAAATGCAGAACACGCTGTGAGAAATGGCCACCGTGGACATTGTCCTCAACATAAAGAATGCCTTCCCTTGTTAGGTCTTGGAATCATTTCTCAGCAATCCTGTGATGGGGTCAAACCCCTCATTCGGGGTGGTGATGTCCCTTGTACAGTACACTCATCATAGCTCCATCTCCAGCATGCCTCTAAATGACACACCTAATATATTTCTGTGGTTTCAGCAGTTTCTCCTAATTGCTTCTAATTCCACATGTCCTTGAAGCGGCAGTAAAACCACTCTGCTTCAATATTAATGTCCTCTGTAAAAACATCAGCTAAAAAGAGACAGTGACTAAAGAGGCCAGAGAAATCTACAGGATTCTCTGATTTCAATAGAGACAATCAGGTGCTAGTGTTTTGGGGAACATATTTACCAGTCACCGTGAAGTCTTTTGTTCCCTGACAGTGACAGTGGCTTCCTGTGTCTTTCTCATCTTTCATGGCTTGCTTGTCTCTCTAATATCAGCATCTGAGATGATGCCCGGGATGGTAAGGGACCACTATGCTATTTCTCTGGTGTTTATCTAACTAACATTTGAATTTTACTTCAAGCTAATAAGTCTCTCTGTATTATGATTTATTGTCCTTTCATCTATTCATTTAATAAACACTTTGCAGCTACTCATTAGAAACTTAGAGTACAGAAATGACCAGAAGAGACAAAGCTCTGATCTGGTACAAGTTCATTTCAGTGGAGGTCAAAAGACATTGAAATAAAAATGAATGGTGCAGCTCCCTGATGATCCTACATACTAAAACTGGAAACAGAACACAGAACAACATGATGAAGACTGCAAGGTCATGCTAAGCAGAACACAGAATAATATGTTAGAGTTTGAGAGATCATGCTAAACAGAACACAGACTATCATGATGAAGACTGAGAGGTCATGCTAAACAGAACACAGACTATCATGATGGAGACTGAGAGGTCATGCTAAACAGAACACAGAATATCATGATGGAGACTGAGAGGTCATGTTAAGCAGAACACAGAATAATATGTCAGAGACTGAGAGATCATGCTAAACAAAATGGCCACGTATAGAGAAGAGATAAGACCTCTCAGGAATGACACTGTGGAATTTGATTTGAGTATGTGGAACAATGGAAAGTCCCTTTGAGTTCTGAGCTGACAGCCAGGTCGAGAGGCAGGACTCATCAGATATTTTCAGTATGACAGTCAAATGAGAATCTCCAGAAGCTGATTGACTTATAAAAACAAGAAAAGTCTGGATTAGAGAAGCAGATGTGGAGGCACCTTTAGAAGGTGAAGTTGTTGGCCTGGAGCACCCAGGTGTAATTTGCTAAAGAGATGAGTGTGAACCCCAAGAATTAGATGTTTGAAAGACAGAGAAACTGGCAGAGAAGCCTAAAAAAGAGGGGATGGAAGGCTGGAGATGGTTTAGGAAGCAATAGCTCCTTCAGAATCAACAGCAGAGAGAACAATGAGGCAGAATGCTCTGTCTAATGATAGGAGAACCCCTATGGGGACAGAGGGTCCACCAGGCCATAGTCTCAGCAATAGTCAGTGGTGGCTTGTCCACAATCAAACTCTATGGATGGATGCAGCAGGGAATCCAGGTACCATGGGTTCTGAGAAATAAAAGGGAGAAAGACAAATCTGGCATCTGAATATCATGGCTGCCTTCCTTTAAATTCTCTGCAATGAACAGCTTGGCAACAAGAGCTTTTCTTTAAGAAAAAAAAAACGTGGTTGAATGATACAGGGACACATGTGTATCCCAGGTATGACAAGAACAGCTGAACAGCTGCCATTTCATTTCCAAAGATTCCAGTGGTAAAGCTTCTTCCACGAGGAAGCTACAGACTAATGCCAGGTAGCCTCTAACCCCAAAGGCTGAAGGCCTTCCTTTGTTATGAGTTACAGGATGGAGTATGATTACTAAGCAATCCTAGAAAGCTAGCAGCATCTTTATTTTACAAGGAGTAATCTCAAAGCATTTTTCTCGAGTATAAGTACCAAAGAATCAAGCCAGCATTTCTCTCTGTTCCCACGGCTTACGGTGAAAAACACCTCTCTGAACTGAGAGGTGCTCAGATTTGTAATCTGAGAAAACAAAAGGTGTCAGACTTGTTGGTTTTAGGACAAAGAGTCAGAGATGTTTTTAAATTAGTCGAAACCAGGCTTGACTCTTAACATTTATACCAAAAGGGATGTACTATACTAGGACCCTATGTCTTTATAGGTATAAATAGAAGGGTAATCTCATATTTTATACATAAATTTAATTAAAGGAATACTATTTAAGAACACATCTATGTTGTATGTGTGCATGCATGCACACACACACACACACACACACACACTTATAGGCTTTTTACTAATAGTTCATTCTCTTTCATGAATGAGATTACACAGGGAGTGCATTATAACACAGCTCTGCAAGGGCATTGTGATTCGTTTTAGAAGCTGTGGGCCTGATGTAGGCAAACTTCTGAAACTCCCACCAGCATTATTAGAAGTTACACATCAATGGGAAACAGGACCTCCTACTCAATCATCATTTCAAGTCCACATGGCAACACCTTTGTAACTTAGATTGTCATCCATCAACTCGATTATGATCAAGGAGTCCCAATTCAACATTGCGTTTCTGAAGTCTAATATTTACCAAATGTGCAGTGTGGTTCCCTTGAAACCCACCCTACCAGTTAGGAAACGGACACCGTGGATTCCTCAAAACCCCATGGAGACTGATTACCACTGAGGTGAATCTGGGGGTCTTCAGGTTCTTTCATCCACCAAGTCTCCCAACATTCTAAACTTTGTAAGAAGGCTAAGCCAACATGCTCGTTTCAGCATGTGCTTAAACCTAGGGAGAGGCGTTTGGGAGAGACATCTAAGGAATAGAATTAGACTTTATAATTAATTCAGAGTGTTTGCCTAAAATTTATATTATCATTTAAATTCAAAAACTGCCTATATTGTCTTACAGTTTGCAAAGATCATAGAGAATTTAACAGCACTAGACTGAAGTCAAATGGCTGTAAATGGTGGCATTTGCTTCATTAAAAAACGTTACGCTTTTATCAGACAAAACAAATAGAAAGGGGTTTAGCTTTCTTTGATTCAGTTCGGTTTCAAAATACCAAGTAGCAAATTTACCACCAAGATACAATTAAAAAACTGTTTGATGTTCGTCTTAAGATTTTACTTACAATTACATTTGTACCTTCTTGGGTACTCCAGAGCAGTGTGGTGATGAGCACAAACACATCAGTAACATTCTGTGATTCGTTCGTGGAAAAGGTTGGGGGGAAAACCCAGCACAGTTTTTAAAAACAAGTCCTACATATTCTTTTAAACTATAATATCAAGTTGTTTCCAACAGAACCCAGAAATACCAAGCGCCAAATGCCTAGATCAGTGATATTCATAGCTCTCTTCAGGACCAGGGGTTGTCAGAGCTCTCCTCAGCACCAGTGGTCCTCACAAGGCTCTCCAGGGCTCCAAAGAATTGACACCACCTTAACACTGTCTGAGACACATATTTCTCAGTCCTAAGCAGACCTACTAACTCAGAAATCCTGGGGTAACTCCCATCATAAATCTGAGTTTCAACAATATTCTCCTGGTCTCCCAGTTTTGATAAGCGTTTTAGATTCACTAACAAAGAGATTGTTACCAACAAGAGAACTGAAGGGAAGGAGAAGAAATTAAGCAAAGTCAAACAGCTCAGCTGCTGTCATCTGCCATGCAGTTATAAACCCAGATAGCATATCTTTCCTAATCAAAGAGTGAGGGTCTGGGAACAAGGACAAGAAGGTGAAGTCAAGACAGAAGAAGGTGTTGACATCCCACTTTGTCCAGCTCTTCATCCAAGGTCTGCCCTGAGACAGTTTCCCCAGCACCAAGATTATTTATTGACTACAAGCTAAAGCCAGCAAATCATATCAGCCCAGCTTAAGGTCAGAGCTGGAGATAGTGGGCCCTCCTTATCTAAACAGCCTTGGCAGTGGCTCCTAGGTAACATCAGGAAAGGAGCATTTTGAAGCTGCCAGGTGAAATGCTGTTGCCCTTTACATAAACATCTGGGTCCAAGACACTAAACACGAAGACGTTAAGAAGCATACGTAGGGTGGAGCTGTCAGTGAGTCACCATCCCATGATGTCTAGGTCACCCAGAAGGAGCTGCCTGGTCCTTCCTTATCTCTACTGCAGTGATGGAGGGAGAGGGCTCCGAGTGTACATTTTGTGCATTTCAAAATAGCAAATTGGTGTTAAATCAACGTGTCACAGAACATGCTCATCTAGCTAGGATCAATGGTTTGTGTCCTTTGCTCTGAGTTCCGGCTTCGTTGAAAGTCTTTGATCAAATAATCATGTTTTTCTCATTTCTTGAACAAGGCAATCAGCGTACATGAGCTCCTAAGCTACTGACCTTGACTTCTTCCTTTTTGAAATTTCTCTCTCAGGTTCCAAATTGAAAAAAAAAAAAAATGACTGTTTATATGGGCTTTTATTATCACCCCTTGTGATATGACATTATATCTGCTTTCAAAGGGGTCTGATTAAATGTTTCATCAAATATTTATAATTTTAAAAGTCATAAAAAGACATAAATACAGATGTGTATATCTGTATTTATAATATGTGGGCATAAACATATATATTGAATATATATCACATCTGTCAACACTAAGATTCTAATCATCTCAGTGGTGATGCAGTGCTAGGTAACAAGCATTTACAATGGCCAGATAGAGCCTCTCTGTCAACACTCTGGCTAGCAACGTCTACTGGCTTAAGAGAGGGGTTGTGTGTGATAACAGAGGCAAACACCAGACATGATACCGGGAGAATGAGCAAGGCAAATGTAACAAAAGCATCCTCTAAACACTGAAGTGAGCAATCACGCTCTTCATAATTTGATGTAGTAACTAATACACAAACAAACCTCTGAACAACATCCAAAGGATCCATGACAAGTGATTACACACGCAAATTAGAACACAGTCAATCCTCCTAGGACATCTTCATTTCTTCAGGGCAAACCCAGTTTTAACCAAAATTCTGCAAAGCTTGCCTGGTCTTCAATGTAAATGTTCGAGACTGTAGGGATAACTCAATGGTTAGGAGTCAGAACTGTTCTTCCAGAAGACACCCATTCAGTTCTCAGCATCTATTTCTGATGACTCATGACCATTTGTTACTCCAGCTCCAGAGGATCCAACACCCTCTCATGAGCTCCGTGGGTACCCACACGTGTGTGGCAGATACAGAGACACAAACGCAGACAAATAAAAATAAATAAATCTTTTAAAAGCGTGAATGATATGCGAGGTTTTGAAGCAGGTGTGCAAACGAGAACTGTCGATCACAGAATCTTAATGACAGCAGCCAGAACTAGTACATTTGCACCAGAAGGTGTTCTGGAAAGTACTAGTGTAAAAGCTCTGAAGTGTGTGCTACGCATAAATGTTCCCCCTCAGATTAAAACAAGGAAAGCTCAGTTCCCAGCGCCTGTATCAGGCGACTCTCAGCAGCCTATAACTCCAGCTCTAGAGTATTCAGTGACTCTGACACTCTCGGTACCTGCACACACATACCCAAACATAGATAATTACACCTTTAAATATAAAAGGCAAGAATTAAAACTAAGAAAGAAAAAAGAACACACTTCACTTAAGATGTGCACTGACTTTAATTTATATGAGGAAATATCTCTCTTTTTGAGAAACAATTTGCTGATTTTTATCATAAAGTTAGCAATAGCTATTAGGAAGTTTTTCCATACTCAAAAACAAAATACTCAGTAATACATGAAATAAACTGCTAGCTTCCTTTACAGAATTATCTCTGAATTTGTAATTATGAACACACACTTGTTTTCCGAAACAGAGAGAGGTTCAGAAGGCCCAAGACTTGTCTTCACTGGAAAGCTCATTTTGAGTCCACGAGGTTTCATCTGCTTGAAGAGCCCATGTTAAGAGCTTCACAGACTTATAAGTCAACACAGGACCTGGCATATGAGAGAAGAGCAAAGTGACTCTCTTTATTTTATGAAATATTCTAATATTTTCCCAAAAACATGGAACTAAAAGTGCTACCAGTAAGCAAAGAACTGGGGTTGTTCTGAAATTGGCCCTGGTATCTGAAGAAGATTCTTCTCTCAAGTGTTCTGCCGGTGTGAACTGCCATTATTTGTTTTGGAACATTGGCCTAAAGCAGCACAGAGCATTCCTTGATGGTATAGTTTATATGTGTTTCTATAGCCTCATTTTTATAACGAGTGTGCACAGACTCTACTGAGGTAGTTTGACTACAAATACTCACATGACGGAATCCCCTTGCATTTATGTGCATTCTGGGTAGCAAATTATTTTATTTTTGTTCAAGGGAGAATTGTCTGAATGTAAAGGTCAAGGCAAAAGATCAAACGTCACATCATAAAATGTAGCATGAAATGCTGAAATTAAGATATGAAATCATTTCCTCCCGGACAGTAGCCTGTGGGGCTAAGCTCCCCATGTGCACAGAAGCCAGGGGGGGGCAGGGGGCAGGGCGTGTAGCAGTTTCCAGCACCCTGGGCCTGCTGAGTGTGGCTGAGGTCACAGTTCCAGAAGCTCTGAGTCAATATGAATCTCCTTTAAGATTTGAGATGGAGGATGTACAGGGGATAAAATCAAGAATGAGAACTTGGAGCACATGTGTGAAAGGAAGAAAAATTAACTGGAGGTCACCAGCTCTCAGTGTGAGCGGCAGCAAGAGCCACACAGAGGGAATCATATCTCATCACTCCTGAGGAATATGTCTGGAGGAGCGGTGGCCTAGGAGGGTGCTCTGACACTGGACACACGGAGCAGATGGTCACCAACACCCGAGACACAGACAAAAACAAGTCCCAACACTCTCCGTGTTATATTCCCCTTTTAACCAGTTTTGCTGGTTAAAGGTGACCGACCACCAGCTATCTTAAAGAATTAGTGTATCCTACACAGTATAGCTGGGTTCTTAACTAGAGCCTGCTCATCCAATGAGAAGCCTAGTATCAGGTCCATGAGCGAGTCTGATTGCAAACCTTGTGCCATTTCCCACCTGGCTGTGACTCCACCTGTGGAATGGTTAGCAGCTGTTAAGCTCACGCTTCCTGAAGATACGACTAACCAGAGACTGTGAGATACGTGTGCTCAGCCAGGGTCAGGATGAGACTCTGTGTCTCTGACAATTCCCAGGTATAGTCAATACTAAAAATGCACAGACCGTATCTGTAGTACCTAGGCGCTAAAACGCTGTCTCTTTGCATTTGTATTATTGGTGAAGTCATGGAATCTCCTTAAAAATCATGAGCAACTGTCATGACAGTTGTTGGGTCATTAAAACAAAACTGAAGACGTGACAGTAGAATGTAGACCAGTGGGCCAGGAGGGGACATCAGAGGACGGGAGGACAAAAGAGGAGCAACAGCAGACAGGAGGACAAGACAGGAGATAGGAGGTGAAAATTATCAAAATATAGTCTATATATGTACGTGAATATCATAATAAAACCCATTATATATAATAAATACATACTAACAAAAGAATAAAAGACAAAAAATTATAATGATAACAAGACCTTCTGCATATTTAGAATGTTAAAGTGTGCAGAATATTTCAGAAGCATTATCACTTTTAACACTTGTAAAAAAAAAAATCTCCCTACCTCACAAGTCAATGCTACATACATCTATGTATACATTATGTTCATCAAGTGTGACATCATTTAATGGGCTATTCTTTTTCGAAGTTTTATTTAGGGTGACATAAGAGCATTCCAGAGAAGTAGCTGCCGTGGGTTGGGAGGATGGGTAGGGAACTGTCTGCTCTCTTTGGCTTACAGATGAGAAAGACTGTGTCTCTCTGAGTCATTCACGTCATTACCTTAAAATCGCAACACAAACTGCAGATGGGAATCCAAAGTCTCTTACTGTAGACCTACAATAACAAAAGAATATGTATTTTTACACAGGCATATCTCTTTAAGAGAAAGTAGGTGCCAGTACTCATAGAATCCCCTCCAAGACAAGCTGAGGTCAGTTTATATCAGTAATGCCCTAACATAATTTTCTAAGGCTTACATATGAGAACTTGGGAGATAATTTTGCACAGCCCAGACTTGCAAACTTCAGAGTGAAAGGAGAAATAACAAGAATGTATTTCTGTTTTCTTTTGTCTTGTTGCATAGTAGGAAACATCAACAGACACCAATTCCATCCTTTGAAATGTCACGTTCATCTGGACAGTGATTATTCTCCAGAAGGATTGATGAGTTCTTCTCTTCCACTGACACTGCTACTCATCCTTCAGAATCGGGACATGATGGAACGAAGGGAAAAGGGAGGCTGATGACAGACACAATGATGCTGTTGTCCATGCATATTTGTTTGTTTCAGAGTTTGGTTATTTTGAGACTTTTAACCAAGGATGTCCTCAAACTCAAAACAATCTTCTTGTGTCAGCTTCCCAAGTACTGGGATTGTATATGTAAGTTACCATGTGTCTTAGTTAGGGTTTTACTGCTATGAACAGACACTATGATTAAGGCAACTCTTCTAAAGAAAAACATTTAACTGGGATTGGCTTACAGGTTCAGAGGTTCAGTCCATTATCATCAAGGTGGGAGCATGGCAGCATCTGGGCAGGCATGGTATAGGAGGAGCTGAGAGTTCTACCTGTTCATCTGCTAGCAGAAGGCTGCTAGCAGAATACTGACTTCCAGGCAGGTAGGGTGAGGGTCTTAAATCCCACACCCACAGTTACACACCTACCCCAACAAGGCCAAACCTATTCCAACAAGGCCACACCTTTTAATAGTGCTACTCTCTGGACTGAGCATACACAAACCATCACACCATTCCTAGATGGCCGCATACTATATGAGAATACAACTTAACCATGTCCCATGGAGGCTATGGGTACTGTGGGAGACAGACAGACAGACAGACAGACAGACAGACAGACAGAGATAATTTTGACAATTGATTTAATCTATTTCCAACATCTCCTGATATGCAAATGGTGTATTTTAAAATTAGGGACAGATCTATCCTTGCAGATGTTCTGGAGGCTCATCAAACTCCACATTAGATGGCTACCTTGTTGGTGACAGCACAAACTGAAGCATGGAATTCTGGAATTTGAGTAGTTGTTGTGGGTATGTAAGAAGCTCAGCGTCTCCTTGGTTCCTTTGCCCACAGAAATCCGAAGAGGCACCTCTCGGTTCTCCTGAGTCCTGAGAGTTCAGTAGAGAATTGGACTCTGTTTCAGCTAGCTCTGCTTAAGCACTGGGATCACAACTGTCAGCTCTAGATATCTAGATATACAATGGCTAACTTCTTGTCCTTTGGTCTTCTGCCACTCTGATCTGCTATCCATCTTGCTCTATATTAGTGTCATCTGAAATTGATGGAGCCAAGATGACATCATCCACCCCTAGAGGAAGTCTGTCTTCATTCAAACTTAAAAATCAAAGACCAAAATCCAAGAATGGCATTGAAGGCCTTTCTATACCTGAGGGCCACTGACTGAATTTTGTTGGCATTTCAGCTTCAACTCAACAAAGGTCACTGCCCTTTGTAATTTATCACAAGCATGAGTTAGTTCTCAAGGCTTGGAGCTTTTCATGGGCTGCAGAGCAGCTAACTGTGCTTTGCCTCTCTGTATTGATGAAGCTAATTTCTATTATCTCATAGCTCTGGGATGGCCTCAGAAATGAGAGCTGAGTAGGCATCAACAATAGTGAACCAGGAGAAGAGCCCCATAGGTTTACCTCCCTGGGATTTTCCAAAGGCAATGAACATACCCACCACTGCCTAGGAAGAAAAAGGGAAAGCAGAGAGAAGTGGTGTTCATGTGTGCATACATGTGAACACACACATGCACATGTGTGCACACACACACATGCACACATGCTCATAGTGCACACTTATCTAGACAGTGCCTCAGTCAGCAATGGAGTCTATAAGCTATAGAAAACATGAGACCAAAATTATTTGGGAACGCTTGAATATGGACATGTTGATGATATACTGCAATTGATATCAAATTTAACAAATATATTAACATAAGAATCAATTATTTTTTAAATTTGGCCATAAGAACTATTTTCATAAAGTCCTTTATATATACAGAGAAAGATGACCTGACACAGATGCAGGTCAGAAACAGTGTCAGAACCATCCCTAAATTTCTCCCCACTTAAATTATTATAGCATATCTTTAGCCTGTGCATATTGGGGCACTTTCACAGAAATTTTCCATCAGTTTATAATCCTACAAGATCTCACTACGAAATAGTCAATGAGTAATAGATATTGTTTCCTGAGGCATTCAGCGTCAGTCAAAAGGAAACAATAGTCATAGCAGCCTGGAATTTGATCAGGTGTGTTGAAATTCTGTGATACTACCTGCTAGACTTCTTACTTACGGATGTGTGATGTGGCTACTATTTACTATAAAATGTAGTTGAGCATTTTATTTAGTCATCATCACAAAAAAAAATGCCAAGTAGTTTAACATCAATGTGCACTGTATCATAAAGATAACTTTGGGATCAATAATATGTGCAATTTGCATTTAATGATCTATGTGGAGCACTAGAAAAATCTACTAATGAAATACTAAGATGTATCTGGGAGTTAATCCCTTACTATATTAGCATAGAAGTTACTTCTTATAACTCCTTACATGCTACTTTAGGCAGGGTCCTTCCATGCTGTCCCTAAGAGCACTGACTTTATTTGAAACAGAGTGAGGCAGGAAGCATGTAATGGTTAAGAACACTGACAGGGGAAATAGTGATTTTTGAGGGGAGATAATTAGAAGATGATGACATATCTCTGAAGGAGCAAAGCCATAACTGCTACCTCACCAGAGGTAACCACAGAAGGCAACAGGTAAGAGAAAGAGCAGTAAGCCTGGAAGATGTTCAAAATGGCTTCCCTGATAAGAACCCCAAACTGGATCAGACTGTGGAGCCAGGCCACTGTGCAAACAATATTATACAAACAACAACAACCAAAAAGAACCCTATAAGTCTTTGACTAGAATCTTTGTGTGGTGCCAGCAAAGACAGACAGCTTAGAAATTACAGAAAATGGCTATCAAAGCTCCTAGGGTGTGAGGGGACAGGGACAACATCAAAGTTCCTTGGGGATGAGGGGATGGGGACACTGACATTGCAAAAAAACTATCCAAGGCTTTATATATTCTCTGAGAAGTGACATTAGAGAAATAGAAAAAAAAAACTTTAAACACATAAAAACATAAAACAACCCAAATAATCAAAAGAGTCTATAGCAAAAGGGGAGAGGAAAGACAGCCTCAGCCTCAATTTTTCTTATTCCAAAAACATGACAAATCAAAATTATATGGCCATAACATAAAAATAGACAGATGGGCGAATAGATCCAAATGTAGGTGGTCAGATGTCATTTGATAAGGACATCAAGACTGAGTAATTTGGAAAGGATATCTTCAGCAGGTGGTGTTGGGATATCTAGATATGTATGTATAAGAGAAGGAAGACAGACTCTTCTCTTGCACAGTATGAAAATATTCATTCAAAGTCCCAAATGTAAGACCTAAAACTATGAAACCCTAGAAGAAATCAGATAGAAAAAGTTTCCTGCCTTAGGGGACATCACAAGCGGAGACAACAGAAGCAAAAGTAGACAAACATGGGTGACATCAAATTAAAACCCTGGCCAACAAAAGAGCAAGCCTACACAGTGAAGATACATTAGGAAGGATGAGAGAGAATGTGCCAGTCATATACCAGATAAAATTTAGGGCACATGTTTACTTATAAACATATATACTGCATATATTGGAATATGAAACACATGCCTCACAAAAAAAGCAAAATATAAATAACCACATTGAAAGCAGGAAAACATCACACATTTTACAAAGAAGATACATACAGCAACAGAAAGGTAACCAAGATACTCACGATCTAACAACCACTTCTGAAGATACCCAGAAGCAATTTTACAGTTCATTAAGTTAACCCTACCACTTAAAACCCTTAGTTTATATTCAGAAGAATTTTCTTAAATGTCAAAACTTGGACAAATGCACTAGAATTATTTATAATAATCAAAGATTAAAAATAACTTGAATGTGCCTCGCTGGTACAATAAATGGGCCAGTTGTAGATACGTGGGATGGTCTTTTAATTTGGTGATGCTAGGCATGTCTAAATGTTCTCCAAATGGCAAAGGGATACAGGAAAGATACACATAACTGAGTACCATTGAACAATACAAGATAATGAAGCCCTGTTGTTTATGAATATGTGAATGAAACTAGACATCTTGATGTGAAGTGAAGTGAGCCAGACACAGAGACACATACATGGAATTTTGTGAATTGGAGGGTGATTATCACATGCTTGAGAGAGGGGCAGGAAGGGAAGGACAGGGAAGGATGTGGACATGGGTCTATGTTACAGTAGTAAGCCTAAGAGTTTCTGCTGTGTTGTTGGCTGTGCTGTTCTTTGCACTCGTGAAAGCAGGGGGTGAGGATGTAGGAAACGTTCTACCATAAAGAACTGATCAATATTTGAGGAGACACATATGTTCACTCTCATCTGAGAATCCCAAAGACAGGAATGAACTGAAAACCCATGTTGCCTAAGTGCTACTTACAATTGTACTTTCTCTTATCCCAGTGTGATGGTTTGTAGATGCTTGGCCCAGGGAGTGGCACTACTAAAAGGTGTGGCCTTGTTGGGGTAGGTATGCTACTGTGCATGTGGGCTTTAAGACCCTCACCCTAGCTGCCTGGAAGTCAGTATTCTGCTAGCAGCCTTTAGATGAAGATGTAGAACTCTCAGCTCCTCCTGCACCATGCCTGTCTGGATGCTGCCATGCTCCCATCATGGACTGAACCTCTGAACCTGTACGCCAGCCCCAATTAAATGTTGTCCTTTATAAGAGTTGCCTTGGTCATGGTGTCTGTTCACAGCAGTAAAATCTTAACTAAGACACACAGTTAAAATAAATTTAATTGGAAAATGGCACCAAAATGAATAAACTGATACATAGTACTTGATAGACTAAATACTGAGAATATACCTCAGGAAAGAATTCAACTATCAGATATCACTGTTGCATAATTTTGAGAACTATGTAAAGCAAGCAAATTTAATTAAGTTTCATTCTTTTAGAAAAAAAGACTCAGAAAGGTGTGGATTATTCACTAATGTCAGTCACTCATGAATAGGCCATTACGAGGATGAAGAGATGGGCTTAACACACAGGTCACACTTGATGGTGGTTCTGTTTCAGGAAGGCTGTGAGGGGTAAACTGGAGGTTGGGAGAAACTAGGGATATAAGGGATGTTCCCTCAGTTGTCTAGTGGTTCCAACCTGGTCCTTCTGCCACCTGGAGTACTGAGCTGTGAGCAAGCTGAGTTTGCAAGCTTCCACCATATGGACAGAAGCTCCACCCCCATCACCACTGTGTAGCATTTTCCATCATAAATCTGTAAATCAAAAAAAAAAAAAAATCCTTCCTCCCTAAATTTCTTCCTGCCAGATATACAGTCATAGCCACAAGAAAAACAACTAATAAAAAACACTACTGTGGAACGATTAAATCACGCTAATTAGCATATCCGTCACGTCCTTTGCCTACCACTTTTTATGAAGAGACATCTAATACTTACTTTTGAAATGTGTGGTGATTAGCTACTCTCATGAGCTGTCCAGCTTAGCAGGGCGGGGGCTCTGCCGTCACACCCTGGCAGCATCCAATCCACACGGGTCTTGAGTAGAACCAGCACATACTGAGAAATTCAAATTTCTCTGTCTGACCACATGAACCAATGTATTCATATTCTCTGGATTTTGATGCTCCTGATCCTTAGACCCTTGGACCCAGACAAGAAGCTGCAACCTGCAGTTCTTGGCTCCGGTGTCTTCACACTATAACACAATCTTCTCTGGGGCTCCAGCTTACCAACAGTCTACACAGTCACATGAGCTGGTACCTTGTAGCGTATGTATCTATAACGCAACCATCCTACCTCTCCAGTCTATCTTGGGAACTCTGAGGAACACAGCGACTACATATTTGTTTCCTCTTCTATAAATAAAATACTCTTAGCTAATTCTCGGGGCCAGCTTAATGATTGCATGAGGCAGTGACTATGAAATGGAGACCACAGGACAGAGAAATTCTTGATAAATTGTAGTTGCTGTGGGCGTTAATTTTCAAATTAGCAAGTGGGTCGTTTCCAGGGTCTGTAATTTTAGAAGCACCCCATATTATGTCTTTTAATTCTCAAAGTGAATCAGCTTTACTTTTCAGTGATTTCCATCATAGAGACAGTCCAGGTGTGCTAAGCTTGGCAATGTCATTCGGGCACAGCAGGTGTCCCGTGAGGTTCTCATATTCTCTCTGATCTCTAATTATCATTCCAGCGTCTCACACAGGACACCCTGGTTCTTTTTCCCTCAGCCATCTCGGAAGTTCTTTCTCTGGTAGGTATAAGGCGCTTCTCCCTGATTAGTGCATCTTTATTTGTATAACTGTGTGTTGCACTGATCCAATTCTGCCCCCAAATCTTCAGTCTTTCTCAGTAGAGCACTGGATTTCATGGTCAATGAGATTGTCTGATATCATGAATCCTCTTGTAATCATAGCACAGACATTTATGTAATGTGGCTTCTTCATGCCCAACTGGCTGATAAGGTTTTCAAGCCTGTTAGGCTTCTGGACAAGCCTTAAAATTCATGTCCAGCTGCTCCGGCTAAAGTAAGGGAGTGAACTATATCCACTCTATTCCAGGACAGCTTCCTGCTGTGTGCCTATGAATATGCCACCACAGTCTTGCATTCCTATTTTTTCAAAGGTTTATTTTTGCTTTTATTGGTATGTGTGTGTGTGCCTATTTGTGTGTGCGTG
>JANHMN010000015.1:3654085-3664596 GCA_030674055.1 Rhabdomys pumilio | reverse complement strand
TAATGCATCTGCATTCACCTTAGCCATAGAGGAGGGCAGAACTGTCACCTTCTCTTCTAATCAGGACTTGTGACTGGGGTCGCCACTTAGAAATCTTTAGAGCCTTGTGACAGAGTGATGTCAAGTCTGGTGAATCCAGTAATTAAAAAAAAAAAAAAAAAAAAGACACCTGTGTTTTGTGTTCATTTTCTTTTAGCTTCTGTCTTCCTGGTACTCTGTTTCAGTCACATGGTTTTGGCGCGACTTTGGAATTTAATATCCTACCTTTTCACCACAGATACTTGGAGGAAACAAAACCTGAGAGGATATTCACAGTCAACTCGGAAAACCACATTCTGTCGTATAAATTGTGTGACAGGTTTATTTAAGATCACTTCCAGAAAATGAAAAGAACATTGCAGTGTTTGGGAAAACATTAAAGGATCTAGCATTATGAACATCATTCAAGCGTTAGAAATAAGGCCAACCAATGCAAAATAAGTCTATAAATATGAAATTGTCTCTTCCAGTACCGCAATGTTCCGTGGTTCATTTTTTTCCCTAATTCTTCAAGGTTATTTTAGAATATACTCCCCTCTCCCAGAACATTTACAACACACATACCCAGTTTAGTTTCGATGGCCATAAAAGACTGTTTCAATATCTTCATGTTAATAGGTTATGTATTGAGAGAATTAAGCAGCCCTGGCCACAGTACTGTTTACCTCTAAGATGACTAAAGATCAGTTGCCAGGAGCTGCCCCTGATCAAAAGCCTCAAGTCCACCCAGACTGTCTCTGTATCTCCCCTTATCTGATTCCTATCAGCTCCTCACAGACCACAGTTGGAGTGGACCACAGAGCAGCCTCGCCTGTCACTCAGGGAAAAAGTGACAGAGTCTTCTTTGAAGTACTAAGAGGGCACTTTTCATCAAAAATCACATCTTCAACACATCACTTTTCAAAAAAGCATAATGGGAGGTTTCCCACATGCTGATAGTGGGTAGAACTATAAGAAACACACACACACACACACACACACACACTAGCCCATTGTAAAAGTCTGTCCCTTCTCTCAGCTACTATTTTTGCAGCACTCTAAAATTCTCAGCTAAAGGGCAGATGGCACATGACCAGCTCTGATCTTCCTGTGGATATTCTCCTGGCTTCGAAGACTGAATGGTAGATGCCCTGCCCAAAAGAGCCAAACACAGGCCTGAACACTTGTCAGTAAGGCTTAATTCATTGTGTCTTACTGCTTCTGCTCAGGTTTCTCAGTGGGTGTACCCAGAGCAGCCATGTACAACCTGGACAGTCTCCCACTCAAGGTGTCAGGACCTCATTAATAGTTAATCTTGCTAAAAAACACTCTTGAGAGGGCTTATTCCATTCCTTCTCAAAAGACTAAGAGTAGAGGGCTGTCCCCAGACTGTGGCCTGCATTTAAGAACCTCGCTGTGTACGGCCCTGACACCTTTCAGTCTCTTTCCAGCCCATCCAAATGTCCTAAGTGTGCTGTGCCCACCAGCCTTTCTGGTGGTACCCTCCTCCTTCTCATAACCACCGTAGCTCCATCACATCCTTCCTTCCAGGCTCATCAGTATCATGCCTTGTCTATAAAACCCTTCCAGAAGGCCTGGCTGTATCAAAACCCCCTCTACAACCCCAATGATTTACTTACACTATGATGTGACATCTTTAACTTGGTATATACCTCTACAATTTCACATCAGGTGTAGCCCCTTTAGAGGCCTGGGAAACCCCCCTTTTCTGGTATTTACCACATGCTGTTAGGAACATGTTCCTTAGAACATAGCTTCCTCATAGTCTGGGTTTGGATGCAGCAAACTGAGCCAGCTGTGTGGTAAACTTCTACAGAAGAATTCCATCAGGAGTCTAGAGACAAACTTACTTCCCCACATCCAGAGACAAAGCCTTGCTGTGTGTAGGTCCCTTGTCTTACCTTTTAAGGGGCCACTTCCAAGTCTTCAGCTTTCTCTTTGACAATGACATCATCTCTGAGTCCTTCCTCATTCTCTAGGTTCCCTTTCTGCGTCTTCTGGAATACATGTGTCTGTGTGTTCACCCCTTGACAGTATCTTCTCTTCCTCCCAGACACATCTGGAAATGACATGCCTGTAGTCATCTTTAGAACTTAGCTCCAGGGCCGCAGCACTGTGAAACCAACCAATGAGCTAAGTACTTCTCTGGAGAATTTTCTCTGTCTTTTCTGCTCCTGTGACATGTCTGTTTCTTTAAATGTCTGAGTACCACTCCCAGGTACCATCTACAAAGTGTCATCTACAAAGCCTGACCCCTTGGTTATCTCATCAGAAATTTAAATTATGTCTTACATTCTTCTAGCACCAGTGGTACCCCTGCCCGGTTCCTGATGAGCACTCCAAGTGTGTCCCTTCCCACCCATCCCTCACTACCATGACCAAAGCTGAAATGTCCTCAGTATCATATTTTCAAAGTCCCACCCACAGACCTTCAACTTACAAAATTTTAGTTTTTGCCCTCTCGGACTTCTCCTCAGCTGTCATTTTCTTTTTATCCCTTAGTATCTTCTTGGCCTGATGCTACCACAGTTTAGTTTAGTCTGTATATCAGTGTGTTTTCTGTCGCTATGATAATGCCAAAGATGCAGAAATATGGGTGATATGTAAAGAATAGAGTCTTATTAAATGGAGCTGGGAGGCAAGATGTTCAAGGTCAGATGGCATCACGAGTTCGACACCCTGGTGAGGGCTTTCTGACAGTTAATCATGGCAGAAGCATGGCCCTGAGTGCAGGACTTCTACAGACAAGCACACTCTTTCCATCTCAAACTGTACTCATGAGAATCAGCCAGGGTCCTGTGCAAACTACACTAATTCCTTCTGCCTGTGTCACCAACATCACCAATGATCTTCCAATGTCATCAATGGCCTTCCAATGTCATCAATGGCCTTGCAATGTCATCAATGCTCTTTCAGTGTCACCAATGACCTTCCAATGTCACCAATGATCTTCCAATGTCATCAATGACCTTCCAATATCATCAATGGTTTTCCAGTGTCATCAATGACATTCCAATAGGCTCTACCTCTCAACACTGCACCTGACACCAAGGCTCCAGCACTTTCCATACTAAAGCCACAGCAATGTCTGCAGATGACAAGTTGAAGAAGGTCTCACTTTCAACTAGAGACCCCTCTAAGAAAGCCCGAGCCCTCATTTTTCTACAGAATCTTGAAGCAAAGATCAGAGAGTCAAGGAGTTCCCAGGCTTCGAGAAAGCAAAATAAAATATTTCACTAACATGTCAGCATACATCCACCGAATACTATCTATGTGAGATCCCAAGTCAAGTGAGACCCACTCCTGGACCCCATAGCTCTTCAATATGGTAAGAAGATTAAACCAGACAAATCCTTTTCAACAATTCTGTTCATCTTTATCTGTCTCACCTCTCTTTGTAATAAGGCTTTCCTAATTTTAAAAAAAAATTTATTAAGAAATCCACAAATAAAAAAATAGATAAAACTGATTTAAAAAAAAAAAAACCTAGCAGTATGCATTTTAATTTCTTGGCAAAAATAAATATTTAATTTGCATAGTCCCAAAAAACACCTGTGCAGAGCCTAGGGATGTGCAAAGCTCATTTTGAAAACTGATATTCCATACCTTTGAGCAGAAAGCCTTATAAAGTAAAGAAGAAACATTTTACAAAGTATATTTAGCTCTATTTCTGTTTATATGAATACAGGCACACATGTGTGTATACATATATAATGTACCTAGATATATATATACATATATAATGTACATACATGAGTACACATGCATATTCTTGAAGAAATAGGGTATTTCAGAAAAATTAACATTGATTTCCTCCCACAAGCAAGAATAGGGTAGGAAAAAGGAACTTTATTCAAACAGCCCATTTTGTTATCATTAGTGTTAACTTTTATCATTTTAAGTAAAAAGAAATAAAACTACCAAGCTTGGAGATTTTCCCGGGATCCCTTTCATCTCTGAGCACCTGTAATTCTGTTTTCTTTAACTCATAGGTAAATCCTTTTTTTATTTCAAGTAACAACAAGTATCAAAAGTTCCTCATGGGAAAAAAAAATGATTCTCTGTAATCAATTTCTAATGGACCATACTCTACCTCAAACAAAGTCTCGCATGGTGTATGGGTGGGGGTCAATTTCAGTGGTGGCACATTCAATAGAGACACCACACACCTGGCATAAATCTCTCTAAGTGGCAGCCGTACTTGTCTTTGACCTGGGCCAAAACACATAAAGTCCTGCTTAGAAGAAAAAAATTTTTTAATTTGGCCTCTATATTATATAGTTAGTTGGTTTTCATATTAACTTTTCTTCTTCCTTCTTTCTTTCTCCCTCATCCTCTCTATCCTCTCCATCTTCTTCTCGCTCCTCTCATCTCATCTCCCACTCCTCCTCTCCCATCCTCCTTCTCTCCCATCTCCTCCTCCTCCTCTGCTGTCCCTTCTTCTCTTTCTACTCCCCCACCTTCTTCTCACTCTTTCTATTGGTGTTTGTGCTTAAATCTTCTCTTCCAGCAGAGATGGTTTTTACTGTTTTAGTGAGCTCCTACTGTGTAGCAAGCATTTCAATCTGCATAGCTATAGACACAAGAGCAAAGTGTCTTTATTTTTATTTTATTTTATCAAAATTCACAAATAATTGTTCTCCAAATATCTAGGTAGGAGAGAAGAACAAAGTAGCAAGTCCAAAACTGACTGTTTGCCAGGCTCTGTTCCAGGCCTGCGACTCTTTTGAAATGTTCATCTCCAGCAAGGCCCTCTTCCCCTGGAGCCATGAGGAAAATGCTTATGCAGTGTGCAACAGTCACTCTGAGTGGTGCTGGAGTCTTGGCTTTCCCTCACATGCAAGAAAGAGTGTTGGAGTCCAGCCTTACTTCCCACCCTGCTCCCTAAATGGCTTATTTTTTTAAAAAAAAATATTCATTTATTATGTATACAGCATACAGCTTTCTGCTTGCACGTATGCCTGCAGGCCAGAAGAGGGCACTAGATCTCATTATAGATGGCTGTGAGCCACCATGTGGTTGCTGGGAATTGAACTCAGGGCCTCTTGGAGGAGCAGACAGTGCTCTTAACCTCTGAGCCATCTCTTCTGTCCATCAAAGGCCTTTTTTTTTCTTTTTTTTTTAATAAGCCCTTCTCCACTCCTCTCCTAATACCTGGATGGGCTTGGTGAGCTTTGGCTTAAACTACTTCTGACGCTGTCTCACACTGTGTTTACTTACACGGAAGCCCTGGTGTTTTACCAGGGTGTGACTAAGAAGTGATGTGGAAGAAAGACATGCAATTAACTAAAAAAAATGGAGCTACATGGGCAGCTGAGATGAAAAAAACATAAGGACCAACGTCAACTGATGAGAGGTGAAACATTTTTTTCTCAAAGAACAACAAAGGATATCTTACTCTTCTTTGTAAAATTATTGTAGAGGTTTGAAAACTGCTTCCTACAGCCAAGAATACACATTCTGATATCCAGAACCTGTAAATATGACCATAAATAGCACACAGGGCAAAGGCAACCTGGATGTATGGTAAAGTTGAGGGTTTTGAGACAGGGAGAGAGTCCTAGATCATCTGGTCAGAGTCCAAACACAGATGTGTCATGGGAAAGACAGAGAGGAACACCTGAAACACACCTCCAAAAGGTTGAATGAAGCCAAAAAGAGAACCCAAACTGCTCCCACCTGCCACGCATAGCCAGCAGGAGCTAAAGAGGCAGGAGTGTATCCCAGAGACACATAACTTCACACAGAGATAGTGATTGAGACTTGGCTCTCCACCTACAAAAGAATAAATTAGTTTTGTTTTAGGCCACCAATATGTGCGACTTATTACAACACCCACAGGAAGTCAAGACAGTCAAGAATCATTTTGATACAAAGTTGATATTCAAATATCAAATAACGTATAAAACTTATTTCTCTTGCATCTAAAAAAACATCTCCAAAATTCCCTTTAACTTAGAAACAGAGGGAAAAGAAGATAATACAACCAGTGAATTTCCTTCACACTGGCAACACATCTGCAACAGATACACCAGGGTTGGCATTTTGAGCAGATTTCTTAAGGTCAGGGTCTAACTGTTTAGTTACACTCACCTGAGGGAAATCTTTTCTCTAGTTGATCTACTGTGTGTGTGTGTGTGTGTGTGTGTGTGTGTGTGTGTGTGTGTGTGTCTGTCTGTCTGTCTGTCTGTCTGTCTCTATCTACCTGTGTGTCAAACCTCTGTGTGTGTGTGTGTGTCTGTCTGTCCATCTGTCTGTCTCTGTGTGTGTATGTGTCTATCTACCTCTGTGTGTCACCTCTCTCTCTCTCTCTCTCACTCTCTCTCTCTCTCTCATACACACACACACACAATATTAAGTCTCTGTTAATATTATTAATATTATGTCTCTGTTAGTTTTCTTGTCAGCTAAGTGACACTGCTGTGCAGTAACATGGTTCAATGATATCTGGGATAACAGACGTTTACAGTAATGGAGCCCCATGGCTCACATATACCCCAGAATCAACCAATTGTAACCCTACAGGAAATTGAGAGTTTTTGAAGGGTTTGCGGGGATTTGGTAACTCAATATGATTTATTTAGCATGAAATTTACAAGTGACAAGATCATGCTGCACCGTCAAAAGGCTACAGACACCTTAAGTCTTTATTGTGCTTTCGGAAACTACCTGGATGTCTTGTTAAAATTCAGATTCCTGGGTGTGGACATGTTCTCTCACCCCAGTGACATGATGTCACCTGGCTACATATGAAGGGAGAGGTCCATACTGCCCAAGCTGAATGTGCAGGCTGAGTTTCTTTAGAAGATAGGAACACTTTCATCATGGTGATTTTATGAAGCTCCCATAATCCCCTGCTCATTTACATCAGTCTAGTAAGACATGCATGATCTGGCTTGTGTGTATGTGATGCCCTTACATGAGTGAACAACTCGTGTGGTGTGAGTGCTCAGCACACAGGAACAGTGTTTTCTATATACAAAGACCACTGCCTCTGGAGTTAAAGTATACTGGTATGGTTCTTCCAGGGGCCTGCTTTCTGGCTCAGGGGTCCAACTCTGTGCCCAGTGATAGTGCTGCCTGCAGTGTGAGGGGCCAGAGCAGTTGGGCAGCAAGGTGTCAGGCAGGGGTGTGCACAGTTGCTGTGTGCACAGCATTATGAATTTCTCAACATTCACAACCCATTTTATAGAACTGGTCATGTGGTCACACATATCTGGGAATGTAAAGGTAAATGTGGGGAGTTCATGGATATTCAGGGAGCAGTAAACATCTCTACTAAAATGTGAACTGTTAACAAGGCTCTTCCCGAGGGTTTGCACTCAAGCTGTCTTATGTAAGAGACATGACTTTCACATGCTCTCAGAGAGTTGTGCTGCTCATGGTAAATACATCCAGGACACAATGCTAGATAAAGGGCTTTATGGTCAGGCTAAAGCTCATGTGTTAATATGATTTGGTATGTTTGCACCTACAGTATATGATTTTAAACTTCTGAAAGAAGGGGTTCTGAAGTATTCATTCAGATCACCTTCGCTCTACGTCGTGCCTAGATTCGTTTACATCTATAAATGACCCTAACAAAAGTCACAGGGAAGGAATTAATGTGAAATTGGCAGATATTCCTGTGGTGAATGATATGTTAGCCTGAAACAATGCAGTCATATTCTACTGAAAGTCAGCTAAGAGTTTGTGCCGTTGTTAAATACTGCCAACTTGTTTGTGATTCAAATACTTTCACCATAAAGAATAGTGTGTGCATGCAAAGACACACAGCACATAAAGGTACACTTCAAGACTTCTTCAAGTGTTTGGGTCAAATGCAAACACACTTCTATAAGAAGCATGATACATGGCAGATGGTACATTCATTACCTACCAGTAGAGATATCTCAGGCTATTCATTAGTTCTGATAAAATCAGCTGGGAATAAAATGAGATCTTCACCTAAAACTTTGGTCCTTCAAAAAGAACCCATACTAGGGGCTTGCTGGTAGCCTGTTTCCTTAGACTCCTCCTACTATGAAAGCATCTCTGTCTGTCTCTCTCTCTCTCTTTCTCTCTCTCTCTCTCTCTCTCTCTCTCTCTCTCTCTCTCTCACTCTCACTCACACACACACACACACACACACACACTCACACACACACACACACACACACACACACACACTCCCATCTATAAATCTATAATAGACTTCTCTCTAAAACTCTCCCTCCCCCAAAGGCAGTTCTTCTAACAAAGAAATAAGGAGATAATTGAAACAGATTATTATTACCCCTCCTCTGAGAGACATATAAATAAGCTGGTTTGTTCAAATTTCAGAATTCTATAAAAGGCATGATTAAATTAACTATGTCAACACGTGTCAACTTGGGTTCACTATAAAAAGCAGAGCAAAAAGGGGGTAAAGGTTGTATGAGACACTGAAGTAAAAGTTTAAGCGGAGCAATAAAATAAATCACTTCTGAACGTAAATATACAAAGCAGCTTGAAGTTATGTGTAGCAATGATACACAAAATGTTGGCCTTCAAGAGGAAGGAAAAAGCTGTGGATGGAAGCCGGTTTCATTGTATATCCACTCTTTCTTTTAAAACATAAAAGAGATCCCTGAAGCCACTTATAAAAAAAACTAAAGTTAACATCTGTTAAGTGTGGGTGGTCAGAATCTGAATGCCTGTTGTATTATTTCAGTTGATTTCTGCATATTTGGAATATTTCACATGAAAAATTAAAAATGCTAAAAATCAAAACTGCGGTGTTTGTTTTTTAAGTGGTACTGATATCGACACGACCGATTCATCACCTCCATGCTTTTAAAATACTTCAATAACTGTACACTATTTAATATTCACTAAAAAGGCAGTATAGGTTTTGTTTCTATGTAAAACCACGTCAGAGTATGGCTGTGTCCAGAATATTCTCCAGAATGTGGGAGTGTTACAGTCGTTGATTGGTTTGGGGTGATCCAAGACTTTGATGCAGAAAGACACTAGAGTAGGAGAACTCAGATGGGGGAAGAATCTGGAGGTGGGACATCAGTGATAGTAGATATCCTGAGTCATCGGACTCCAGCAGAGGGCTATAAACATAATGACTTTTGAAACTCTTTCGTGCAAATCCAAAAAGGTTCGATAATTAAATCATCACAAAAGAAAGTGTAAGGCAGTGCTCTGTGAGTTGGTAAGGTACAGTCACATTAAGATGTGTAGAAATTTAGCACTTGAAAAGGAGAAGCTGGTGACTTCCGATTTAGAAATCTTGGGTTTCGTGTGATTTGCTTGAAGCACTGAAGGACTTTACGATGTTACTAAATGTCACTAGGGTGTCCTGAATTTCAGCTGATAGTGAGTGGTAAGATTTCCATCTCCTTCATGAAACATAAGACGGGTGTTTGCAGAGGTAAGAAACAGGAAGACGTGGCTCTTCCCTAATTTCCTGCTGACTCTCTTTCTCTTGCTCTCTGTGTCTCTATCTGTCCATCTGTCTGTCTCTCCCTTTGTCCATCTCTCTGCCTGTCTGTCTTTTTGCCTGTCCATCTGTCCATTTTTCTATCTGTCCATCTGTCCATCTGTCCATCTCTCTGTCTGTCCATTTGTCCATCTATCCATATACCTGATTGTCCATCTCTCTGCCTGTCTTTTGCCTGTCCATCTGTCCATTTCCCCATCTGTCCATCTGTCTATCAATCTGATTGTCCCTCTGTCTTTCTATCTGTCTGTCTCTGTCTACCCATCTGTTTGTCCATCTGACTGTCTGTCCATCTCTTTGTCCATCTCTCCATTTGTCCATCTCTTTGTCTGTCTCTCCACCTGTCCATCTGTCCATCTCTCTGTCTGTCTCTCTGTCTGTCCATCTCCACCTTTCTGTCTGTCTCTCTGTCTCTCTGTTCTCATGAACTTCACATTAGCACCACAAGCTAAGGGTCAACCATTCTAATGTGAGCCTGTGAGGGACATTTTAGATTTAAACCATTATATTCCACTCTAACATCATGACTAGCCCATAATCCAAAATGCAATTGATCCAACTTCAAAAGTTCTCAGACTGTCAACAATACTACAAGTGTTCAAAAGCCTGAAGTCTCCTCTGAGATTCAAAGCAAATTCTTAGCTACAAGATCAAATAAACTTAAAAGGGATAGAAGAAATGTACAAGGCATACAGTTCTCATATGCCATGACATGGGAGAAGCTATCCTTCCTGAGAGGGACAGACATCAGGAGGATAGTGAATGGAATCAGGTAAGACTGAAGACCAGCTAGACAAAGTTTAAAGCTACAGTTCCGTTTCTGACATTTAAAGCATGTAGTGGCCATCCTCGAAGTTCTCACAGGCTTCAAGAGCCCGGCTGTGTCTCTGCCATTTGCAGTACCATGAGTTCTCTCTTGGTCCAGCCATACTTGTTGCCTATGGCTTTCCTGGGTCCTGGTATCTCCACAGTCCTGGTATCTCCAACATCCTGGGATTTCCAC